>RJWM01019237.1:0-39479 GCA_004363535.1 Dasyprocta punctata
ACCTGCCAGACAGGCGCTTAAGCCACTGAGCCAAACTCCCAGCCCTGATTTTTTTGAGGTAGGGTCGCACTATGTAGCTCAGGCCGGCCTTGTGCTTGCGTTGTAGCCCAAGCCGGCCTCGAACTTACAACGCTCCTCCTACCTCAGCCTCCCGAGTGCTGGGATTAAAGGTGTGAGCCACCACGCCTGGCTCTTTTTTCTTTTTTTCATTCGTTCCTTCCTTCCTTTTCTTCAGTATTGGGGTTGGTCCCTGGGCCTTTGCACTGAGCTACATCCCCAGTGCTTTTTTTTTTTGTCTTGAGAGAGGGTCCTGCTAAGTTGCTAAATCACCTAAACTGGCCTTGAGTTTGCCATCCTCCTGCCTCAGCCTCGCAGGTTGCTGGGGTTACAGGCATGAGCCAGCACACTTGGCCCTGACTCGGGTCTTACTTCTCTCCTGCCCTCTGCACCAGCCCCCAGCCCCAGGAACAGGTGTCCCCCCACCGGCTCCCCGGCATTCTGCACTGCCTGCACCAGTAGAAGCCCAAGCCCTTGCCAGGGGATTTTCGCTCTGTGTTGGAAACCTCCCGCCCCTTTCCCTCCTTCCCGTAAACACGCGCTCCGGTTCTGGCCGAGGAAGCTGAGCGGTACGCTGTGCACTTGGGCTTGGGCGGCCAGACGGTTAATATTTACAGCGATCAGCTCAGGAAGCTATTAGCTTCCTTTTCTTGTTGTTAATTGAAAGAGGAGAAAATGGTTGTAACACTTCAAAAGGACTTAAAGCCAGCCTGAGAGACCCGTTGAATCGGGAGGCAGGGGGAAAGGAGAGGCAGCGTATTTTAAATAAATAGAGAGCCAGGCTCCCATCAGGGTGGGATGTCTCCGCTTCCTGTCTTCGAAGACGGCTGCTGTTCCTCGGGGGTTTCCCTGTGGCCTCTCCTTATGTGCTGTGATTCCCTTTCCATTTGGGAGCCTGCCTTAAGTGCAGGAGGAGGGAGAAAGAGGGTTTGTCCCACACTTTTGTTAATAATGAGCTTCTTTGAAGCTCCTGCTAACGAGGCCCTTGGTACCTTTGCTCCTGGAGCACCAGGGCCCAGGAGCCCCCAGGACCGTGGCCTCCTCTCCTGGCAGGGTGCAGGCCCAGGGTGGGGACGTTCTGTGCAAGCCATTGCTGGGCCTCTGATGTGCATGTGACCTCACAGAAACACCTGGGCTCTGGTCCCCTGTGGAACCCAGGAACACAATAGTCATGGTGGGGCAGAGGCCTTTCTTACTTCTGGTAGTTGAGGCCCCGTGTTGAGGGGCCACTAGTCTCCGAGGTCAGCCTCCCTGAGCCACTTTTCCAGAGGCAAAGGATCCTTCTCGCTGCGCCTGCGTATCAGCTTCTGCAGGTTTTGTCCCGTGGGATAAGCAACTGGAGGGTGGGAGCAGGGGAGCTCAAAGGTCGTCAGGACTGGGATGTGGTGGTCAGGGGCTTGGCTAGCATGCTCAAGACTGGGTGAGGGAGGTCTTTCCAGATCTGGTGCACACCTATAATCCCAGCTACTCAAGAGGCTGAAGCAGGAAGACCACAAGTTCAAGTCCAACCTGGGCAACTTAGTGAGACCCTATCTCAAAATAAATCTAAAGGATTGGCAGATACAGTTTAGTAATAGAGCTCTTCCTATTCCAATCCCCAGTACTGCTCAAAAAAGGTCTTCACGCTGGGAACCTGCCATTCAATTCTGACTGACAGCTGTCTCTCCTGACCCGTCCTTGCCCCCAGCTTCCTTTTCTGTGGCCACTCTTATTCATGCACCCTGCTGTCTGTGTCTGGTTGTGTCGCCGAGCAGGTGGCTGACTGTACCAGATGCAGAAGGGCACCTGGCTCCAGCTCCCCGCCACTGGGCGGACACATTAAAGGAGGAATAGCCTGCACCCTGAAGGAGGTGATCTCCAGCCCGCCCTTTCCCTGCCCCCACCTTGGCCCTCCACACAGGGACAAGGTTCAGTTCTGAGTTTCTCAAGGCGACAGCACACTGCACAGCAGGAGGCTCAGGGGCATGCAAAGTGACCGCAGCCATCCAGCCTGTCACAGGACAAGGGTTGCCCCCCCATCCTTGGAATCTAGGTCTGGAGGAGGAAACCGGCTGGTTCTGGGCAGGGAGGGGCTCAATAAGAAAGAAATCTGTAATGGACAGAGACACCGAAGACAGTGAACTAGGCTGCCACCCCGGGCAAGGGCCGGACAGGCAAGGATGCATCAGGGGAGTCCCCCTGCAGCCTGTCCTGCTGTCTGTCCTCTTGTCCCTTGCTGCAGCCTTGCCCTCTCCCCGCTGGATCCTCATTGTCCTTCCCTTGGGCTGTGACCTCAGAAGGGCAAGGACTGGGTCAGCACGGCGACAATGTCCGTAGCTGACTTGATGGGCTTCTGCACGTGGAACAAGTGACCTATGTGGATAGTGATGCTAGGGCCACCTGCGTTGTGTCCACAGCAGGCACTATTTATGCATCGCCTCAGAGTCCACAATCACCATCACCACTGCAGTTTTCTGTCCAAGGAGACAGACGGGAGCCTGCTCAGGGCACACAGAGACCAAATGCACACCCCCTGCACCCCAGAGTCTCCCCTCTGCACCCTGGAGTCCCATCAGCCGTTCCCACCTAGCCAAGACTCAGGTCAGTGCTCCCTACACCCAGCGCCCTCTGCAGGTTCACAGAGGTCATTAAGCAAAGGCTCTGAGAAGTCCCGCTGCACAGATTCTGACTGAAGTTGGTTCACTCCAGCAGCTGCCAACTGAATAAGCTTTTTTGTGACACCTGTTAGTGTCTCAGGATTTGCATATTCTTCCTAGTGTGCATTGGGAGACGCTGTGTGATATGCACACGTCTCTTCTGCTGGCTTTTGATAAGGACAGACCGTGGTGAGGATAGGCCTGGCCCTGTCCTCTGCCTCCCTAGCTCGGCCCAGCATAAAGTAGGCACGTGCAGGTGAGGGCCGAGGGACAGAGGAGCAGCAGGGTAAGCAAGCTGGGCTGCGGCCACAGGAAGGTGCGTCCCCGCCAGACCTGGCCTCTGTCCAGCTGCCCCGTCTCCTCTCCTGGTCTTAGATCCAGTGCTGGGCCATACCGCCACACCCCTCTTCCCCCTCCCTGATGTTGGCTAGGTGGGTCTGAAGGAGGCTGTTCCTGGGGGCCTCCCATTCCTCCCTGGTGAGGTCACAGTCCTCTGCCCTCCCCACAGGGCCCCGCCGGGCTCAGCCTCCTTCCTTCCTTCCCTTCCAGGCCTGTGGCTCCGGCCTCCCATTCTGATCACATTCCCAGCCCTGCCTGGAATGCTAATTCTCCCTAGATGAAATCAACTGTGTTTAATTTTTTTAAGAGCTGGGGAAAAGGGGGAGACAAGAACCAGAAGGCACTAGCTGGGAAAGCGGGGTCTTCCTGAGCCCCTTTCCAGAGCCGTCGGTGGGCGGCCTGGCTCAAACACGTGCCAGGACCGCAGCTACCAGGATGCCCCACACCCAGCACTGCCCGAGGATGGTGGCCAGCTGGGATGCTATGGCCCTGGCTTGGGAAGGTTGTTTTGGGGCCCCAGGAGGCACCCTGTTAGAGTGGGCAGTCCTGCCCAGCTCTCATTAGAAAACGGGACCTCAGGCCTCCCTCAGGAGCTGGTGTTATGCAGGACAGCTGCCCCACTGTCCCCAGTGCAACCTGAGCGTGCCCAGAGGGGGCTCAAGCTGCCCCGTGGCCCTCCGTCTTCTTCAGCGCTCCAGGGAGAGGCCCAGGAGAAAGAGGCCACACAGGGAGGTCAGCTCCAAAGCCACCTTAGTGCCTGCTGACCTTGGACAAGCCCTTAACCACACTGGACCCCAGCTGCCTGCCTGGGGAACGGGGTCACGGCCCCACTGGCAGGAGCACTATGGTAGGAAGACCAGGTGCGCCTCACCTGCCCCTCAACAGCTGTGTTTCCTGGGGCAGGTGTCTTAAAGTCTCTGCATGTCAGTTTCCTCATCGGTGTGCTGAGGACACCGAGAAAGCAGCGTCATGGGCCGGAAGAGGGTCACAAGGTACGGGGAGCTGTAGGCAGCCACAAGTCACAGTCACGACCCTGAGGATGGTGCTGGGAGCCTCTGCTCCCCACCAGAACCACCCCCACCCCCAGCTTCAGGCCTGGTCCCGACCCCAGGCGGGCTGTGACCCACAGTCCCTGCAAGCTTCTCCCCCAGGCCACCTCCCTCACACCAAGTGCTACCTCCCTCCGCTTCCCCACTTAACATCCTGACGTCTCCAGGGGGAAGAATGGAGTCGTAACGGCAGGAAACTTGCCAGGACACGAAACATGATGAAATCGGCTGCGTAAATCATGAAACCCAAACTGGCTGCCCCTCTGGAGACGGGGCACTGTCAGGAGTCCTGCAGGCTGGAGCCCAGGACCCCTCCGCCCTCGTCCCTGCCCTCCTCTGTCCCCTTGGAGCACTCGAGGTCCTTGACACCTAAGCCTGGTGCTGCCCCTGCCCTCCCACACTGCTGCACCCCAGAGGTCTCTTGAGCCCAGGTGCCGCCTGTCTCAGGCTCTGCCTCTTCGGAGGCCCACAGGAGACAAACTGCTCGCCAGGGATGCACCACCCCTGCCTCCACTTTCGCTTTGTGATGCTCGAGCCAAAGTGGGGTGGCCAAGGATGAGGCCTGGTCTGCCCGGTGCTGTGGCTGCGGGCCACACAGCCAGGCCCTGCCCAGGCCTCTGTGCCCCCACCATGGCCTCCCACCCACCCACCCCTGTCCCTGCTGTCCTAGCCACCTTCGAGCTACCGGCAAGCGCGCACAGCTGGCCCAGGAGGCGGATGAGAGGCAGAGGTGGCTATTTGGCCGCCTCCCTGCAGGGCCTCGTCATAAATTATCATCGACCCGATGCCGGCTGGGCTGGAGACAAGTTGGGGAAATAAAGCACCAGGCTCAATAATTGTGCCCTGCTGCCTGAATTTACTTATTTGCGGCTTTCCTACCCACTACGAAACGCGACGATAAATAACTGCTGACTATTAGGCTCCCGGACGGGAAAAACACCATGCGATCCATTTCCCGAGGACAGGGGGGCTCGAGCTGGGCCGCCGTCACCACCGAGCCGCTGGCCTGGGGCTGATCCTCCCGGCCCCTCCGCGCTCTGCACTTGGCAGTTCAGAGGGTGAAACCGTGGGGCCTGGGAAGACAGCGGGGTGGGGAGAGTGCGCCCCCCACCATTCGCCTCCCAGCCACATTCCTGAAGCCCTGTGCGCAGGATGGCAGGGCCATTGAGTCCTGGATGTTGTCTTTCCCTTGTGTTTGTTGTCTGGGTGGAAGGTGCTGTCGCAGGTGCTGCAGGAACTGGTAAGCGGGCCTTGGATTCAACCGTCTTACTCAGAGGGGCAGATGGAGGCACAGAGAGGTCAAGTGCCCCACTATGAGCAGGTGCAGAGACCGGAATCAGGGGCGCTGCGGTCAGTACCCAGCCAGCACCGCCACTTCCCTCGGGGCCATTGTCCTTCCTCACCGCCCTTACTTTGTGCCAAGCTTAGCAGGGTTCTCTGCGCCCGACACTGCCCTCTGCCCCAGGGCTGGGCCTGGCTGGACCAGGGCGTCACTACTCTGCGTCTCCCACACTTTCTGACCGTCTTCTGAAGTCCACAGTGGTGGGGAGGGGCCACAGGAAGTCAGAGGGCCGCGCCTGCCTTGAATCCAACCCCACTCCACAAGGTTATGGCCTCCCTAGGATGCAGATGGGGAACTGAGGCCCGGAGATGTGAAGTACTCTGTCCCAGGTCTAGGGTGAGCCCCATTTCCCAGTTTGGGCACAAATCCCAGGCAAAATAGGACAGTGGGTGACCTCCCCTGACCTTCCAGCTGATGACCAGTGGTCAGGGTCAAGGCTCGGCCCTGTCCTTTCCACCCAGAGCCCATGGCGCCTCCACAGCTGTGAGATGCAACCTACACACCGCCCACCTGTTCCTGGGGCCCCGGCCTCAGGTGCCGCTCAGCACAGGGGTCCCCAGCCAGGCTCAGGGGAGAGAGGAGGGCGGGGTGGCACAGAGCCCCCACCGTGTCCCTCTATTGCTGTGGTTTCCACCACTCTCCCTGGGTCTGGAAACCGCCGCGTGCCCCTACCTCTACCTCCTGGTGACAGCTCATTCCCCTAACCTCATTCCTGACTGCCCGGTGCCCCAGGACACCAGGACACCTGCTTTGTGTCCGCATCGGCTCATTTCAAGCCCATGACCTGAAGAAGCACTATTGTCCCCACTTCACAAACCAGGCAACTGAGACCAGAGAGGTTAAACAATTCGCCCAGTGTCATAGAGCCTGGCTCTGAGTCTGTGGACAAACCAGACAGGAAGAGTGGCGATCTGCCCTCAGCCAGGGCGCCTGAGCCCTCTGCCCTGAACCCCTGCCGCCGTGACACATCGTCCCCTCCTTCTCCTGGCTACGGCTCCCCGGGAGGCAGCAGCGTTTGCTGTCTCACCTGGAGGAGTCAGGCTGCTCGATGTCCCCAGGTGGCTCCATTTTATTTTTGTCAAACATGTCCTGAGTAACAAGAGTCCCCTGGTGCTGGAGTGGTGACGAGACCCATGGGAGCCCAAGTGACTACGGGGAGAGGCAGACTATGAGGGAGTCACACTAATGGGCCACCTGTCCCCCTGCCACCCCAGGTGGGCGATTCTGCACAGCCCTGGGCTGGGCAACCCTTAGGTAACATGCAGAGAGAGCCCCGTTTCCCTCTGTGTGTCTTGAGGGGCCCTGCTCTGGGCATGGAATTGGTGCCACAGCCCCTGGGGAGCAGGACGGCGGCCCCTGGGGTGTGCGCAGGTGCGCCTCTGCCGGACCCGCAAACCTGGCCTCACTTAACTGCATTGTCATTTATTGTAATGCTTCTGCGGTCCATTCGGGGGTGCGGGTGAAATACGGCCCCCCATCGTTTACCGGTGGGGATGTTACTTGCGTGCTGCTGGTGAGGATGAATGCACATTTGGGGACGTAGATCACAGTGGCTGTGCACGTGGCTGGGGTGTGGAGAGAGGCCCAGGGGCTAGAACAGGCCGAGGGCAGCTGGACACCCCAGTTAGGGGCTGCTGGGAGATGGGGGTAGGGGAAGGAGGAGTCCTCTCCCTGGCCAGAAAGTCTCCCGCTCTGTGCACCGCCATCAAGGACTGAGGACAGGGTCTGTTTCTGTGGTGCCTCTGGCCAGCATCCACAGGGCAGGAGAAAGAGCACCCCCAGTGGCGACAGTAGCCAACGCTGTGGGGAGGGGAACACTGCCTTGGTGGCATCTGAAGGGAAGCCCAGCGTGGGGACAGGTCAGTGGTGAAGGGTCTGGACTCGCCCTGCAGCCACCCTGGCGGGCTTCCCCGAGGGTGGCAGGGCCAGTTGCATCAGTGGGGCAGGAAGGGGCGGCTGGCACCGCTTCCGAGGACACGGGGCTACCGAGCAGAGCCCTGTCCATGGCCCCCAGAACTTTCTCAGCATCATCTCCCTCCTGGTCCCTGCGCCCCTCGGGAATGTTGCTCCTCCTGAACCTCACAGCACAGGACACCGAGGCCTGGAGGAGTTAGGAACAGACCTAAGCTGGCATTGTCCCAGGGAGACAGAGGTGGGATTCGAACCCAGGCCCACCCACAGCCTCTGGGGACCCAACCGACAACACCGAGCCTCCACCCTTGGCAACCAGCCCAGGGCTTTCACCACCCGCTGCCTCCAGGGTCTGCAGCCTGCAGGGCTGCCTGTGGGCCACCAGCCCCACTCCCCAAGCAGGCCAGCCGGGCTGTCCAGCAACCCCACGGGCAGAAGCGGGCTGCCCTGTGCCGGCGCACGCTGCAGCGAGCTGTGGGCCCAGCAGGGGTGGACTTGGAGGAAGATTTATGAGCTGGGTTAAAATTTAATTTGGGTGGAAGATCCCGGCCAGCCGAGCTGGCTGCCCCAGACAAATGGCCTCATCCCCGCCAGCTCTCGTGCCCCTGTGCCAGCCTCCCCCTTCCTCCCCGGAAGGCCGCCCGCCGCCCCAGAGAAATCAGAGCGCCAATTGGATTTGGGGCAGGCGCAGCAGGCGCTGAGCCTTGTTTGCACTTCAGTTTGAAATTGAACAAGACAGGATCGGCTTTGGGCGGGAATGGCTCCGCTGGGGCTTCCGGGCTCAGCTCACCCGGGGGACCCCACGCATCTATTCCAGGGCCCCTCCCACTGCCCTTAGTCCCATCTTCTGCCCAGAATTCCCAGTCTTCCCCAGAGCCCGATGGCTGGGGCTTGGACCTGTTAGACATGCTGGGGGAACTCAAGCATGTGATGGAGCCTCTCTAAACCTCAGTGTCCTCATCTGTGAAATGGGGACCACAATAGGCCCAGTTCTTTTTTTTGTTTTTGTTTTTTTGCGGCACCAGGGATTGAACTCACAACCTTGCACCTGCCAGGGCAGGCGCTTAAGCCACTGAGCCAAACTCCCGGCCCCAGTTTTTTGAGGCAGGGTCGCACTATGTAGCTCAGGCTGGCCTTGCGCTCGCGTTGTAGCCCAAGCCAGCCTCGAACTCACAATGCTCCTCCTACTTCAGCCTCCCGAGTGCTGGGATTAAAGGCGTGCGCCACCACGCCTGGCTCCCAGTTCTTATTAGATGACATAATATGTGCAACTGAGCCCCCTGGGCAAACAGAAGCCCTCACTGTCAGGGCAGCGTGAGCCAGGACACACTCTGACCTCCATGTCCCAGCTCCCCCAAAGCCCCGAAGTCCTGCATCCTGTCAGGGCTAAGGCCTCCCTCTCTGATCAGAGTCTGGGGCTGGCAGGATGGGGGACAGTGCTGGGGTACCTGAAGCATGGGCTGTGAGGGCCAATGCATGCACACCCTGCTTCCTCCTGGCTGTCACGTCTGAGCATGCTGTTCTCAGCCCCTGGTGTGTTGGGTGCCACCTAGGTGCCAAGCCAGCACTGCCCACCCATTTTACAGACAAGGAAAGTGAGGCTCAGAGAGGGAGGAGACTGCCCCAGGCCTCTAGGGATGGCCAAGTCCAGCCCCACTGGCTGCAGACCACGTCTGGGCCGCCTGCACAGCTCTGCCCGCAGAGGAGGATCAAGGAGGGGCGGGGCAGCTCCCGAGGGGAAGGGCATTCGGGTAGAGTGTGTGCCAGGAGCTTCTCAAGGCTGGGGGGCAGGCCTCCTCCCCACCTCGAGTGTGCACACACACACGCGCACACACGCACACATACGCACACCCCTGCTGCTGCTGGCACAGATCCAGGCCCAGAAATAGCCGTGTCACCTTTGGAGGCTGCGTCCCTGTGGCTGCTCTGCCCTAGGCCTGCGGGGAGGTTGGGAGGGGTGGACAGGACGTCAGTGCCCACCACCCTCGGCACAGACCTGCTGAGAGCGGGACGGGCCGACGCCTTTACCGCTGTGCAGCTGAGGCTCCCCCCACACCAGGCCAAGGGGCTGGGGGGACCAGCACCCCCTTCACCGCCTACAATCACCCCAAGGAATTTGGGGTCCCTCCTTCAGACCCCCTGGCACCTAAGGACCTGGATTCCCCTCTGCGCCCACCATCTGCACACTCTGTTCCCTTCATCCTCCTGCTGGGGACCCAGCTCTATTCCTGGCAAGCACGGAGCTAATCTTCTGCGTGCTCCTGGGGGTGCAGGGACTACTGTGTCATCAGTTTGCATCGTGACGGGAGGATCAGGGTCTCCCCTCCCTCCCTGGAGAAGCTAGCTGTGCAGTGAGGCGCTGGCGTGGGGCCACCCCCACCTGCACTCCCCCAGGACCCCCACGCCAGCATGGGCCCCATGACCCACCCTTGGCCCTGGGTATCTGGCTGGGATACCGTGACACCCCACCCCCACCCTGCAGAAGGCCTGGAGCGAGTCCCGTCCACACTGCCTCCCACTCCAGGCGGACACCGATCCCAGCACTGACCCAGTGTCAGCATCTCGCTGCAGCCTCTCATTATTTACTTATGTACTTATTTATTTATTCCCAGCTCGTTCTCCGGAGGATTTGCGGCAGCTTACTGAAATACAACATAATACGAGAGGATCAGGGGAGGGAGGTGGGGGGAACCCAGGCATGCAAAGCAGGCGAGCTGGAGTTCCAGTCCTGTTGCTTCGTTTTTGCAACTGGGGAGTCTCCACAACACTTTGAGCCTCAGTTTCCTCACCTGTAAAATGGGAGTGAGGGCCCCCACCCTGTGAGTGGCTGGTGGAATGAGATGCAAAAACACAGGAAGGGTGGGGCAGGCACTGGGCACCACACAGTGGGTGCCCACAGCACCTGGTAATCACATGACCGGGAGAGATGCGTGGGGAAGAAGTCAGGGCCTGAGGGGAGGAGGGAGGCTGGGACCCAGCCGGCGCAAGCCTGCATCTGGTTCCTTCCAAACCGAGGGGACGTCAGAGCTGAGGGCAGCAGGTGTGCAGCAGGCAGCACGATGGCCTCTAGGCATCAAACTGCTCAGCCCTTCCTGCAGCCAGGCACCTGGCCCCTGGCCCCTGGCCCCCCATCCCACCTTGTGTGGCCTCCCCAAATCATTCTGGCCTTGGCACCCTCCTGGCTGAGCCGAAGAGGCAGCAGGATTCCCTCCCCCCTGCAGGGCTCTGCCACCCTGGGCCATGCACACAAGGTGCCCCGTGCTTTGAGGGCCAGGGCTGTCTGGCTTCCCTGCTGGGGAGGGGGTGGGGCTCCCAGCCTGGAGGCAGGAGGGACCTGGAAGAGGAGCACAGCCCTGCCTGTCTTTGCCCATGACCTACGCCCAGCCTAGGACTGGACAACTCACACACAGCAGTCCTGTCACAGGAGTCCGGTGCTTGCTTCACACATGGCTGACTTATTGACAGAGCTGTGGGGACCACATCCATACAGAAGGTGGCAGGTGGAAAGTTCACTCAAGAACCCAGGAGTCCAGCAGGGTGAGGAAGGCTGCCCAGCCCTGACTCTGTGACTGAGTACCCGCACCTGGCCTCAGTCTTCCTATCTGTACATTGGGAGGATGGAGCCCGCACCTCTCCCTGGCTGCAGGAGGCTCTTGGAGACAGTTTGGCCGGGGACCTTGAGGTTGGGGTGCGTGCAGCTGGTCCTCCAGTAGGAACAGGTTCCCCCACACCCTCACCTGCTCCATTCAAGTGGAGAAGCACTTATGGGGCACCTTCTGAATGTCAGACTGTCCACACACTCAGAGGGTCTTCACCCACCTGACACTTCCCTCCTTGGCCTGTGCCCACAGTCACCAGCTCCGAGGACACCATGAAGTGTGTGGCTGTGGAGGTTACATCAGTGCCCGCAGCTCCCCACATGCCAGGCAGAACCCCTCGGAAGGCCAGGGCTGGTCCTGGGCCACCACTGGCACTCTGCCAGCCCTGGCACGTGGGTCATGACCGGGACCAGTCTCCTGGATCAGCATGTGATGTCCCCAACTCTACCCAACATCTGGACCACTCACGATACACTAATGCATGCTAATTGATTTTTAAATAATTAAAAAGGGTCACCCTTGGCAGGGCATATGGCAGAGGATGATGTCACTTAATTCTGAGACTGCAGAACCTTCAGGACAGTTGGGGGTCCCCTTGAAATCTGCCCCCAGCCTACATCCTCGGTGCCTGGGGTGACCAGTGATGCTGCTCCACCCTCCTCCCAAGGGTCCCCCAATCACCGAACCCTGGGGACCACTCCATCCACTCCGAGCAGCACCTGGCTGTAAAAGGGGTCCTGGCGTCCAACTGCAAGCCTCTCACGTTCCCTCCCATTTCCTGTCTCACCTCTGCAAAACGCCCAGGGAGCCGGGCAGTGTCGGTCTTCAGAGTAGGGGTATCGGGCAGAGGGGCTCAGTAGGAGAGGAGTGGCGTGGGAGAGGGGCCATTTCTGCACTCTGTGGCTCAAGTGTGAACTTCGGGGGGCGGGGGGCGGAGCTCCCGTCAACCCTCACCACCTGCCGCAGACTCCCGTGCTTGTTTCCATTCCCATTTTACAGATGTCAAACCAGAGGCTTCTTTTCGGGGTGATGAAAATGTTCTAGAATCACGATGTACTTGTACTACCTGGCGAATTTATAAAAAACAAAACCAAGCAAAAACCCACTGAGAGCTGAACTTGGAAGGGGTGAATTGCATGGCTGTGAGAGACAGTTACCCCTCGGTATCCGTAAATTCTATATCCAAGGCGTCAACCAACCCTGAATCAGAAATACTTGCGGGAGGAATCGCATCTGTGCTGAACAAACACAGACTGGCTTTCTTGTCATTCCTTAAACAATACTGGGTAGCAACTATTTGCATAGCATTTACATTATATTAGGTATTGTAAGTAATCTAGAGATGGTTTAAGTATACAGGAGGTGCGCATAGGTTATATGCAAATACAAAGGACGAGCGTCTGCAAATTTGGGTGTTGGAGGAGTTCCTAGAATCAGTCCCCCGAGGGTCGACTGTAGATCTCAAATATTAGAAGTAAATTTGAACCAAGCTATAAAGAAAAAATAATCCCAGGCTCAGAGAGGGGAAGGAACTTGCTCAAGGCTTCAGCTGAACAAATAACACAGCCAGGACTTGAACTCGGGTCAGTTTAAATCTTCCTGTGATCCAACCTTGATTGAAGATAAACTTTGACCTTCTGACTGCCTCACCCCAGAACTTTCGCTGGCTCCCAATTGCTCCTTCCTTAAGCCCAGTGGGCCTCAGGCCTGGGCTGTACCCGCAGCACCCCCCCCCCCGTCCCCACTGCCCAGTCCTGCCTGTCCCCACCCCCACCCTTTCTTCCAGGGGCCTCAGCTCCCACAGGCTTTGAGTTAGGCCTGCACAGCCCATCCTCCCCAGTCTTTGCACTTGGGGTCCAGGTTCCCACTCCCCGCTGGTCTGGCTTGTCCTGCTCACCCCTCCCATCTTAGCTTCAAAGCCCACTGTCCCTTGCACATGCCCCTCACAAAGACCCCCTTCCCTCCTTACTGTCTCTAGCCCCCAGCGTGTTTCCCCTCTCACCACAGCCCCCAGAGGGCAGACCCCATCGGTCTGACGCCCAGAGGCGCCCAGTGCACTGGTGGCTTCTCTGCTCGGCAGGCAGCGGCCTGGGGACGGGAAGATCCAGTCCACTGTTCCTGTCCGTGCAGGGACCTCCGGCCTCACCCCTCCCTCACACTGGCGTCTTCCTTTAGGTTCCAGAGCTGCCGCATCCCTCCCCACTCTGCCCTTGCCGTCCTCTCTGCCAGGACAGCCTCCACAGCTGCACCCCAGCGTCACCTCACACAGCCCCCCATCTTCCATGGCTCCCCTTCCCTGCCTGGTCACCCCCCCACACACAGCTGGGCACCTCCAAGTTGAGGCACAGGTGGGCAGAAATCGGAAGGACAAAGGACAGCATCCTGCCAGCGGGAGCGTGGCCGCTTTGAGGGAAGCCCTCAAGGACCGGCTGGGGCACAGGCCACACTCAGGTCGCTGCCCACCCAGACAGCGCCCCGCCGGGGCATCCCTGCGCGGCTGCAAGGGGAGGCCGGGGTGGAATAACCAGATTAGCCTAAGCGGCTCCTCTTGTTTCCTGGCGTAATTGGATTGAGGCTGTGTGTCGGTGCAGCCGCATTTAATATTGTAATTCCGCAGCGTCTCGCCCCCGAGAGTGGCCATGCGGCTGGGCCAGCGAGCGCTGTCCACAGGCCGGGGAAGAGGTGGCAGGGAGGGGGGACCACTGTCCCCAGGGTTGCAGGGAGACCTGTGCTCCCAAAGTGCAGCCAGAGGCCTAGCCAGGAGTCCTGTCCAGCTGAGGGCTGGGCACCTCCCTCAATCCATTGGCAGTACCGGGTGACTTTGTGGTGACAGGCAGGGTGCAGAAGCTTGCATTTGAATCTGGGTCCCGGCAGGGAGCCATGTGCCCGCGCGCATCACGAGTGTGTCTGTGCGTGTGACCAGGGGGGTGTCCATCTGTGTGGTCCACTGTGTGCCATCTGCGTGACTGCGTGTGTCTGAGTCACTCAGGGCAGGCTGGACACGCGTGTGCGTCGGTGCCGGGAGAGAGGGAGCCGCACACCTGTACGCGCCCCTCCCACACAGAGCCGGAAGCCCAGATTTGTCTCTCGTCTCCACAAATACCCATCAGCACCTGGGTCCTGAGGCCAGGCTCACGGGTCTTTAGAAACAAAGAAACCGGGGGAAAATGTTTAAAAAAAGCTCACATCTGAGAGCGGGCCCAGCTGGGGAGAGACAGAGGGCAGGGCAGCCGTGTGACAGGGGCTTCCCATTCTTAGACATCCCTCCTGGAGGCCCAGCCCTGAAAGGATGCCGGGCTCTCCCGCCCCGCCCAGACGTGGACATTTCCAGCTGTCCAGCGGAGGCACCTGGTGGCAGATGAGTCACAGTTTGTTCCTCACAGCTGGTGTCTGCCCAGCTGTCACTCCAGGAGGCTCAGACCTCCGGTGTAAGCAGCCCACGCGAGGGGGTTCAGGTCCCCCTGGGGCTGGAGGCCATTACCCGAGGGCCCTGGGCTGGGGTCAGTGGACCCCTACCCTCCACCATCCCTCTCCTTCCCTCCCACCCAATTCACACGGCGCCAGGGCCTGGCGACAGCTCCCATCCATCACTCAGCCCTATTTTTAGGAGGTGATAACCCAGCTGTGAAAACTCACTCCATCCCCATCTTCCACGTGAGGAAGTCTTAGCCCGAGCAGAGCGACAGCCAGGGGCATGGGTGGGGAGGCGGGCAGGGGCACCAGGCCTGGACCTGAGCGGGGAGATCGCTGTTCAGACCCTGGGCCCCTCACCTCTGCCAGTAACAAGCCCCTGCCTGCTCTGGGCCTCAGTTTCCCTGAAGGTAAAGTGAGCAGTCATCTCCCCTCCTGGGGTCCTTTCCCCTCCCCCCCTCAGCGGGCTGCCAGATGAAAGGCAGGAATCCACCCAAGTGTGTCTTTCAGACAAACCACAAATAATTTTTAGTGTAAATATGTCCCAAATATTGCATGAGATGTACTACAAAAATGGTTGTTTATCTGAAATTCAAATTTGATTGGGCATCTGGTATTTTTATTTGCTAAATCTGGTAACTCCACTTCCTTGGAACAAGTCTCTCTCTGCCTCTGTCCGGTCCCGCTGCTCCCGGGGAGAAGGTCAACAGGTTTGCACCCCCTGGCTGCACTGTGCCACCCCGCCTCTGGGACAGCTGGCCCATCCTCCACTTTGGCGCCTGCAGCTCCTGAAGCCCGGACCTCCCCCGGGCTGTGTGGCCTTTGCAGTTTTCACCTCCCTCTCTGTGCCTTGGCTTCCTCCTCTGGCACACAGGGATAACAACAGTGTCCACCAAGCAAGGCTATGAGGACCACGGGAGCTGATGACGGCTGAAGGCTTGGACAGTGACTCAAAGTCAGTCTCCAGCTCCCCAGCGCCAGCATGGGTCCCAGCGTTTGTGAGACCATTCACTCACTCAGTACAGCTGGCCAGGCCTGGTCTGGGCAGTGGAGACCAGGGGGAGTAATGGGCTGTACTGTATCCCCAGGTTCCCCAGAGCTGCTACACCCCAAGTCAGCGTGCAGCCCTCTGGGAGGTAAGGGTCCTGCGGTCACGGGGGCCCTGGGGGGTCCACTGTTTGCCTGCTGCATGACCAGGGCAGGGTCGGACTGTGTTTCAGGGAGCCGTGACTGGCTGCAGGGTGGGAAGGCTGGAGGCCGTGGGAAGGGGAGCAGAGAGGACAGGGGCATGGACCTCTGGGCTGCTCCCGTCCAGCAGATTGGAGTCCCCTGTCCATCTTCAAAGCCATGTTAAGTTTTCACTCATATCAGCACGAATGGGACCAGAGCCTGGCCACCTAGGGGAGGAGGGGAGCGGGGCCAGATACTCCCCCTCTCTCCCTCCCACTGACCCTCGGTTTGAGTCTCTCTGGGGCTCTGCCACCTGTGAGCTGTGTGTCTTTGGGTAAGCTACCCAGCTTCTCGGAGCCTCACAGTCCCCATCTATAAAATGGGAACAGTAACAGATTGTGATAAAGATCAAAAGAAAGGATGCGTATTAAGTGTTAAGGGACTGGGTTAGATCCAGAGCCCCAAATTCCTTCTGAGTGAGGCACAAGAAGGTGATGGACAGTCCTGGGGGGACTGGCCAGGCGAGCCCCAGCCTGTCTCCACATGGCTCAGGTCCCCTGGGGTGGGTGCAGCCCGCACCTGTGACCAGGCTTGCCCAGGCTCCTGGCCTCAGACCTGCGCTACCACCCTGCAGGTCAGCCTCACACGTCATTTTCCCTGCAGGGAACGAGAAGCCCAAAGAGGACCAGGTGAAGCCTCAGAGCCCAAGCCTGCCCCAAGGGCAAACCCTCCCTGCCCCCACAGCCTGCTCTGTCCTGCAGGTGGCTGGGCTGGGGTCTTGGGTCCCTGGGCCTCCCTTTGCAGCCCTGGGGAAAGTGGTGCAGTGGTCAGGAGTCCACCGATTTGACGGGCAGTGGCGCCCTTGATCCTGGTAGCATCTCTGTGACTGGTCAGGAGGTTCCAGGGTGGCCGGTGAGGGGGGCAGTGTCTTGCTTACGGGGAAAACAGCGTCTGACGAGCAAGACATGCTACAGGGTGGGGGAAGAGGCCCTGGCCAAGAGCTCAGGTCAGAGATGGGAGATGGCCTGCAGCAGAGACCTGCAGAGAGGGAAGCTGAAGGCACGGGGGTGACATGGGGACAGTTTCCCTGCCGCCCCTTACTTTCTGTGAAGCCTTGGACCAGAGACGCGACCTCTTTCTTTGTTTATAACATGAAAGCTGGGTGTGGTGGCGCACACCTGTAATCCCAGCACTCCTGAGGCTGGGGCAGGAGGATCACTGCAAATTCAAGACCAGCCTGGCTATGAAGTGAGTTCAAGGCCAGTCTGAACTGCATAACAAGACGCTGTCTCAGAAAGACAAAAACAAAAACATCTATAACGTGACAGGTCCTCCCTGCCAGCATTGTTCTGAGGGTCACCAGGGACCCTGTGCCTGGGGCACACTGCTCAGCACAGAAAGCCCTTCTCGGAGGTGACAGGGCAGAGGTTAGGAAAACACTCCCAGAGTTGGGTGGGGCTTTGAAGCATGCCTAGGAGCTCAGCAGATACAAAAGGTTCCTTATAAGGGACTCCCTTATAAACCTCACTTCCTGGTAGCCAGAAGCAAAGAACCCCATGAAGAAGATTCTAGGAAATCCTTTCCTTCCTCTGTGACTCAGTTTCCCCATCATAAAAGGTGATCACTGCCCTGGGCCAGCCTCTTCAGAATGTGGACTTGTGACATTCTTGGCAGCCCTTCCTTTGAGGGAGGCAGGGCAGGAGTGGGGAGGAGTAATCTGTGATCTGCTGTGGACATGCTGCAGGCGTGGAGGGCAGCCAGACCCCTGCTGCCTTGCCGGGGCCTCCAAGGTGCCCCTGGGGCCGGGGCTCCAGCGCCACTCCCCAACCCAGGCAGCCCAGAGCCCAAATCCCAGAGCCCAGAGGTGGCCTGGCAAACCCAGTCCCACGGGGCCCATGGCCCTGGTGGGCTGGGGACTCGGGGTGGGTGGGACTGCCCTGAGCTGGACCTGGACCGGATGCTACTTCCCATTTTTCATGGCGCGTTTCCCCTCTGAGCCCCGGCTTTCACTCCCTGTGGTGTGTTTGCAAGGCGAGAACCCACGCGCACACGCGCACTCACGCACCATCTGACGCGCCAGACCACGCATGCGGCGCACAGCAGCTGTGCACCCGGCGCACAGGCCCTGGCTGCGCCTCCTGTACCTGGGCCAGGGCGGGCGGCCGCTGCACGGCAGGCGACTGGCACTAATTGTGAATTAATACGTTAATTAATAAGAGCCACATCCGACCTCAATGAATCCTTCCAAAAACCTTGCGTTTCATTCTCAGGGAGGCCCAAAGCAAGGCTCAGGGCAGGCGAGCGCTGTACCCAGAGGGGGACCCAGAAAGTGGCCAGTGAGGTTCAGACAGAACGCCCAGACCCCATGTCTTGGGATGTGGGGTTTGGAGGACTGTGTGACAGCCCGTGGTTCACAGCTGGGTCCCCATCAGCACACAGCTGGTCTCTAGAAAGTATTTGAATGAATGAAGCCTGGATGAGGTGGTACCCGAGGCAGGAGCAGGCAGCCCTTGGGGTCTATGCTTGATGCCCGAGGCATTCAGAACCTGGTAGGGGGGTTCTCTGGCCCCCAACTGGCTCCTCTCCAGGAGCCCAGCCTGCGGCTCTGCCTGTGAATGGCCACGGGCCAGTCCTGGCCCCTCTCGGGGACACGGGAGCCTTCATAAAATGGGGCAGCTGGAGCGGGTCAAGGCCTCCACTTGGGAGGGTCGCGCCCTCACCCCACACTGAGGCATGCAGGGCAGTGTTGCTGGTCTTACTGATCCTCCAGCCACACCGACTGAGGGACACAGGAGCCCCGTGTGCCCGGAGCAGTTGCTCTGAGCACCTGCCTGACACGGCAGGTGTTAGGTCACTGCGGAACAGCCCTGTCACCGGGGTGGGGCGGGGGGGCAGTCCACTGACACCATCTGAAGACCTAGGCAAAGAAGGGCCAGTGGACAGGATGGTTACATACCGCTGTCATCAGCTGCACCGCTGGGCTTCATTTGCGCGGCGACTTCAGTGTTGGTGTATTATGATACTTCATAACTTAGAGATGCCACATGTATTTTGGGGTATTTATCTAATGTTATATAATTATTTTAATTTTTTTAAAGACTGGATCCGCTGGACCTAATTTTAGCTCCTGGGAGTCCTGCCTTCCAGCTCCCACGGCCTTGCTGTGGGCAGCCAGAGAGGGCCGGCTGCGACACCTGCGCACTGCACTCCTTGGCCTGACCCCCGAGCCCAGGTTGGGGGATGGGTGCAGGGCCAGCGTCCTGTCCAGGGGCAGCTCCGCGCCCCCTCCCTGCTGCCTGGACCGACCAGGCCAGGCTGCTAAGAGTTCAGCAGTCAATTCGATTCGGGCTCACATCATCTTGTCTGCAGGGAGGATTTAGTGCGCCGCGCGGTCAATAGTGCGTTTGTTTTGCTATCGACCGGCCAAGCAGTTTCAGAGCTTCCCAGCTCCCTCAGCTGCTCAGGCCTGTCCAGGCTGTGGGGCTGGGACCCGGAACAGGCGCTGGGCAGACCTGGTGTCTCCTGGAGGCCTTGTCTCAGGCCTCTTGCCACTGCCAGCCCCTGCCCACAGCTTGGCCGACCTGGGTCTCAAACCCTCTGCCACTTCCTGGAGATGCAGCCCCCATTGATTGCCTCTGGGTCACACGGTTCGGGGAAGATGGGGGGTCAGTCGGTGACCAGACCTGACCGTGGGTCTCCTACTTTCCAGAGGACCCCCACAACCACCAGGCTGGGCAATTCTGTGATACCCACCTCTCAAATGAGGAAACTGAGGCCCAGAGAGGCGAGATGACAACCTGTCGCTGGAAGAGCAGTCTTTGTGGGGGTGGGGCGCTAAGCCCTGCCTCCCTCTGTCTACAGCACCCGCTGTGTGGGACAGGCCCCAGGTTAGCCATGGGGTAGCCCTGGAGCTAAGGCTACCCAGGTGGTCAGCCCCGTCCCAGCACTGATTCTGCCTAGGTAAGGGGAAGGTTGACGGTGGGTCTCCATTCATGCCTTTCACTCATTCATTCAACAAGTATCACCAGTCTCCCTGGTTTCATCTCCTGCTCCACCCTGCCGTGCCGGAGAGCTGCTTTAGGCTGGACCCCCAGATCTTACACCCCACTTGGAATCTAGGAATGCACCAGCCCCCCACACAGCCCTGTGCTGCACAGACAATATGAAAGAGGCTCCAGGGAGCTGGGACAGGGCCCCGGGGAGGAGGGAAGGCTGCTTCCCGCTGGGTACCGCTGGGTGTACCCCGGGGTGCCTGGAGGTCTTTCCGGAGGAAGCTGAGGGATTGAAGAGAACCCCCCTGGGCAGAAGGGCACCCTAGTGGGTAGAGGGCCCAGCAGGGGCAGAGGCCTGGTTTGCCTCGGGCGCCCAGGGGAAAATAAAGAGACAGCGTGGCTGTCTGTGGGGCTGTGCGCTGTGGAAGTCTGCGGCTTGTGCGACGGCTCTGTGGAGCAGGGAGTGGAGACAGCTGCTCCTCCCTCTACTTACCCCTCCTCTAGAGGACTTGGCCAGGAACACCCCTTCCCCAACTGTCCCAGAAGGGCCCCCCCCCGCCCCACTTCATTCCTCCCCTCTCCCCCCTTCCAAAAAGAGAAAGAGCAAAAAACTATTATTGTTCACGCCTCATCTCCCTCCAAAGTTATTAAATTTCACTCCACGAACAAATAAATCCATTTTTATTGCAGCAGGAGGAGCGGGCAGCGGTTTTGCTGTTTTACCTTTTTTATTTTTCAAAGTCCTGTTAAATCTGCCCCGATAGGCTGGGAGGCCCCCGAGGCCCCAGCACGCGCCAGTTAGTGCCAGTTAGTTCGGGCGCCTTCTCCTCCCGGGGGTCGGGTCGTGGTGGCGGGGTGGGGGTGGGTCTCACCCGACCTGCTCCCGGGAGGCAGGAGGCTGCCCATCCCCAGCCTGCCGGCGAGGAGGGTCCGAAAAGCTTCCTGCCAGCCTCCGCTTTGTTTGGCATTTTATAGTTTTCCAAACACTTCCTTCCACACACACACACACACACACACACACACACACACACCACCCCTCCCACCGAGGCTCTGCTGGGGCTGCAATTCCGGCTCCATTTTACTAGAAAGGAGACCGGCTTGGAAGACAGGGGGCTCCGAATCCTCCTCCGCTGCTCAGAGGGCCCGGGGGAGCCCGAGGAAGCCCAGATCCTCCCCCAGGCTGGCCTGGCCTCACCCTCTCCACTTGGGGGGTGCTGGGGCCCTGATCAGCCTTCTCCGATGCCCTACTTGATTCCACAGGGATTCACACCCCCATCTCTGTCCCCTGCTGGCTGTGGGACCCCGAGCCGGAGATGGGAGCCTGAGCCTCAGTTGCTGCATCTGTGGAAGGGGTCTAATAATAGCAGGCTGCCACCAGGATCGAGCCGAGCAGGGGGCACCAGCGCAGGGCTCGGTACTTGCCTTCCCTCTCGCTGTCCGCGGTCCCCAGCTCCCAGCCTCCGCTCTGCTTGGCGGCAGAGGGTCATTGATCCTGCCGGGGAGGGGGCTGGGCAGGGCGGCACGTGCCTTCCTGCCTTGGCGGCTGGGATCTGGGATGGGCTCCCAAGATAAATCCTCATCGTGGTTATTTTTTCTCCCTCAACCATTTGCTAAAGACTTAATGACTGTCAATATGAAGCCTGTTGCGTCGGCAGCCGCCCGCAGCTTGCGGAGGTCTCCCGGTGAAATGTTAAATGACGTGGCAGCCCTGGCCTCGGACGCCCCGCCCCAGCCCCACCCCCACCTGCAGCTGGAGCCCCCTGCTCTCCGTGTGGCCCCGCACAGAAGCCTAAGGGGACCGCTCCCCCAAGGGTGGGGCCAGTCATTGCAGCCCAGCCCCCATCACATCTGGTCAGCCTCTGGAGTGGGAAAGGCCTTCACCTCCCGGTCCAGGCCATGCCACGGGGACTGGGGGAGGGGTCTAGCTCCATGCTGCGGGGCTCCCTGAGACTCCTCGGGGGTTTGGGTTAAACCTGGAGAGAAACCCCTGCAGCACCACTTCCTGGAGCCAGCCCAGCCTTGCCCGGGGGTGGGAGTGGGGGTGTCCCGCCCTCCTCCAGCTGACAGCCTCAGCCTCAGCCTCAGCCAGGCTGGGCAGCACCTCTCCCTGCATGTTTGGAGCTGTCTCGGGTGTCAGATAGGATTGTGGTTCCAGGTGAGAAAGCCCACCGCGGGCCCCACCCCCGCTGCCACTTGCGCAGCCGCTTTCCTGCCCTGCCTCCCGCAAACAGAAGGGCTGCCTTTAGGGAGAGGCGCTCATCAAAGCAGCCTGCGGTGCAGGCTGGAGGAGGCAAAGCCAAAGCCTTCGCAGGTGGGGTCCTAACAGGGCTGCCTGCGCGTCCCTGGCCTCGGCTTACTTGTCGATCAAATGGGAATGCTGCCGCCAGCTTTGCGGGTCTATGGGAAGATTCATTCCGCGTGTGCCAGGGAGATAGCCACTGTCATCGTAGGTCTTCATGTGCCTAATCTCCCTTATATTTTGCTGTCACCCAGCAAGGGACATGCACGGGGGGTCCCTTGGTTTACGGAGATTGAGGTGGAGCTGGGCTGGAGGCAGCAATGGAATCACACAGTCCCTGGCCTGGGCCTGCCATGGGTGGTGGGTGTGAGCGTCCCCAAAGGTGGAAGGGCGACACGGGCAACCGCTAGGTGGTGGAGCAGCCTCACCCCCAACCGCTACTGCCTGGATGAAAGGGGCCCTGGCATGGCGTGGCGGTGCCACGTCACCAGAACAGAAGGCCGAGACGCTGCCAGCACTCCCCGAGCGACTCCTGCCAATGCAAACGCTGCTATCTCTCAACACCATTAATTTACATTTTGATTCGACTTTCTTAATTTTACTTCAACTTCGCACGACTCTGGTTTGAGAATCACTTTAATGTATTTATCTGTGAAGCAATTTGTTAAATAACCCCCAAGACTCGGTGGTGTTCCATCCTGAGCTTTTATTGCAAGGCTGTTTTAAATTAAATTAGTTGTCAGGGTCCCTGAGTGCATTGTGTGGGGATGAGTTCCCCACCAACCCACTGGTAAAAGTCGAGCAAACCGCCTGGCTGAGTGCACAGGATCAGGAAGTGGGCGCTCAAGCGGGTGGCACAGCTGCCCACGGGCGGGGGAAACCAGCAGCTCTGGGGGGGGCCGCCCCAGAGCACAGGCTGGGCCTCAGCCTCAGACCATGAGCAGGTTGCACAGCCAGGGGTAGGGCGGGGAGCTGGGGGTGGGGTCAGTGCACAGACGCCAGCTCCCAGGACCCCAGTTAGTGTGTGAAGGAGGCCCCGGGCACCTAGAGAAGCTGAGCCTGGGTCCCCGAGTCCCAGAGAGAGCTGCTGGAGAGCTGGAGGGTGAAGTCTACCCCCTGTCCCCCACTGTCCCCTCCTTTCCGTTATCTGAGCCGAGTGTCTGTGCTGGCTATCACCTGGGCCGGGGGCATGATTTGTGAGCCGAAAGGCGCAGGTATTGAATCTATATTTCATTTTCACGTCAGCAGCTGCTATTTTGCCCGATAATGGATTCCCCGCTCACCATCCTCTGGGAGAGAGGAGCACAGGGGAGGAGGCCAAGTCCTGCTAATGAGGCCGCCTCCCTCCTCGCCTCCCTCCTGTGAAGCCCAGCAAGGCCTCCGCCACTCCTGTAAGGAGATGGAAACACTCCCATTCTGCCAGGCCTCAGTTTACCTGTCCTTTGAGCCTCACTTTCCCCAACCCTAGCAAATGGACCAGGACGCTGGTCATTGAGAGTCACTGGACACCTGATACAGCCCCTCTCCCCCCGGTGACCACCGCTGTGAGTGGGGCAGGGTGCCGAAGGTGCCCCAGCCCATGGGACAGGGCACAGGTCAGGCCATGCACTCTGGGGCCACCTTCCACTGTTCAAGCCTGGCCCAGCATTTCCAGTTATGAACCATTTGCTTCTATGGTCGCTGTACCTCAAACTGCTCCTCTGTAAAATGGGGTTCTCACAAGGTCCATGTTAGAATTCAGTCGGGTAGGGTATTGGGACACTTGAGGGTAGCAAGAAAGGTTCACCCCTGGGGTTTCACATGGGAGGAAAACATCTCCGAAGGAGAGTGATTATTTAAATACCTCTTTATAGAGCTAGGCTCAGTGGTACACATCTGTAATCCCAGCTATTTAGGAGGCTGTCAGGAGGAGCACAAGTTCAAGGCCAGCCTGGGCAATTTAGTGTGAACTTGTCTCAAAAGGGGCTAGAAGCTGGGCTAGGCGGTGCACACCTCTAATCCCAGCACTTGGGAGGCTGAGGCAGGAAGATTGCTGTGAGTTCAAGGCCAGCCTGGGCTGCATACTGAGTGCAACTCCAGCTTGAATTACAGAGCGACAGAGATCCTGTCTCAAAAAACAAACAAACCGGGGCTGGGGCTGTGACTCAGTGGTAGAGCTCTTGTCTTGCATGCACAAGGTCCTGGTTTCGATCCCCAGCACCACCAAAACAAACAAACAAACAAACAAACAAAACCAATGAAAAGGGCTAGAGATGTAGCCAGAGAGTACTGAGTCTAATCCCAGCACCAACCCAAATAAAAACCAAGCAAACACATGGTGGCACACGCCTTTAATCCCAGTGCTCGGGAGGCTGAGGTAGGAGGAATCTTGGGAGTTTGAGACCAGCTTGTGCTACAACGTGAGAAGCCCAGCCTGAACTACATAGTTCGACCCTGCCTCAAAAAATATAGGGCCCGGAGTCTGGCTCCGTGGCTTGAGTGCCTGGCTGGTAGGCGTAAGGTTGTGAGTTCAAACCCTGGTACTGTAAAAAAAAAAAAAAAAAAAAAAAAAAAAAGCAAACAAAACACAAAAGCTGTATAACCACCTGGCCTGCCCCTATTCACCCATCAAGGCCACCTACAGGCCCCTGTCCTGGGAGCCTGCCTGAGGGAGGATGGGCTGTACCCTTCTCTGGGTTCCCCACACCCCCTTAGAGCAGGGGCAAATCCTGGCTGGGGGCCTCCGTGTGTCCATGCAAGATGCACTGTTTCTCATCTCCTGAGCTGAGGACAAGCACACACCATGCTGGGCACACTGGGGCCTGGGTGAGAGCTCTGTTACGGAGGAGAGAATTTGTGGGTGGCCCAACACCCCTGCCCAATCCTGCCCACCCTCTGGTCTCATCTCTTCCTTAGCTCAAACTCCACCCACCCTCACCGGCTGCACCACCCCTCTGCGCTGTCTCACCCCAGGCCTGCACCCCTGTCTGTGGCCACCTCCACCTCTCTTGCAGGCTCACGCCCAGCCCACTCTCTGGAAGTCTTTCCAGGGCTCCATCACGGGCTTCTTCATCCCTGCTCACGTCCCCAGCACTGTCACCGCGAGGGTCTGGCCTGCTCTCCCCACAGACTGTGCTCCGGGGTGGGGATGGAGTGCAGAACCTGAGACTATCTAGGTGACCACAGAGTCCCCCCTGCATGGCACCCTGCCTGTTGCATCATAGGTGGGTCACAGAAGCCCTCAGCAAAAGAATGAATGGACGAATGAGTAATCACGGTCCTGCGATGCCAGGCTTTTGATCCCTGAATGCCCCAGGTGCCAGCCTGGGGAGAGGAGAATCAGAGCCCCTCCCTGAGCCCGGTCAGTTAAGGTCTTACCAGAGGCCTGGTACTCTGCAGCCTTCTGCCAGGATGCAATCTGAGTTTTAATAGGGCCAGACCAGCGGCAGGTGGCAGGCAGGTCTCAGGAGAGGGTGCGTCATGTCATGCACGCATCCATGCACGCATGCACGCACGCACACACACACACAGCCCTGCTGGGGCTGTGTCTGGGGCCTGAGGCCAAGAAAGAGCAGAGACTGCCTGGCCGGACCCAGCCTGGTGCTCATTCTGCTCAGCCTTCCATCTGGGCCACAACGCCTGCTGCGGGCTCCCGGCAAGCGGGCCTTGGGGTAGGGGTGTCACCCCAGTAGCATGTACAGGGCCGCACCGAGCCTCCACTGCTTGGCGTCCCCAACCCTGGGCTGTGCAGTTTGGGATTTTTTCCCCCCATCATTAATGTTTTATTCATGCAAACCCAGCCTGCATCTGTCCTCAGAAGATGACACAGAAGATACAGAGAGAGAGAGAGGGAGAGAGAGAGAGAGAGACAGGGGCCCGGAGAAACAGACCGGAGAAAGACTGGGCCCTGTGGGTGCTGCTCTTCAAAGCCGGGGCCTGGAGTGATGCAGGAAAGCCGTGTGCTGTCCCCGAGGCTGCCTGACAACCAGAGGAGCCGTCATTGGGATGCGATTCATTGTCACCTCTTACTCTATCACCGGTTCCTTTTCAAACCTCTCCACAGCTCACTGGGGAGGGCCGCTCGTCCCCCGCCCTCTGCCACCCTCTCCAGGGGCCCCCGAGGAAGCAGGAGGCAGTGTCTGTGCTAATTGCATTGTTAGACCGAAGGTGCTCATGTTCGGCTGTCTAATTTGGGGCCTTTATTAAACATGATTGCTGGCTGGCAGCCTGCGCGTGGGGGTGCAGAATCAGCCCAGGCTGGTGCGTCCCTGCCCCCGCCGCTGCCCCTCTGCTTTGATTCCCACATGAGCTCCAAGGAGCAGGGGTGTGCGGGTGTTGCTGGGCAGCACAGGGCTTCCCGGGGTACCCCTCCCCCACCCCGACAAACTCCAATTAAGCCCTCAAGAAAAGGGTAAGAGGTGGCCATGGTGGCAAACCCCTGCCATCTCAGTACTCTGGGGAGGCTGAGACGGGAAGATGCCAGGCAAGACCCTGTCTCAAAGTTTAAAAAAAGAAAAAAAAAAAAGTAGGAGGGGTTGAAGGGAGGGTAGGGGAATGAGAAAAAAAAATCAAGTTATATCATGTACAGGTACAAATTCCCTATGATGAATGTGATCATTATGTATACCTAAAACATACCTATCAACTTAATTAATAAAAAAAGGGGGGTAGGGATAAAACTCAGTGTGAAGGCCCTGGGTTCAGCCCCCAGTACGGAAGTAAAGGAGGGAGAGAGGGAGGGTAGAAAAACATAAGGTCAGGTGGAGTTTCCTCCACTGCCTCCTTGGCTCCTCCGGCTTCCCTGACTATCTTCACCTGGAACCTTTGTTAGTTTGCTTGTGGGTTTGTTGGTTGTTTTTTTTGAGACATGGTCTCACTGTGTGGTCCAGGCTGGTCTTGAACTCTCAGGGATCCTTCTGCCTCAGCCTCCTGAGTGCTGGAATTACATACAGGCTTGTGCCACCACGCCCAGCTACTGGGCACCTTCTTTTTTTTTTTTTTTTTTGCGGCACCAGGGATTGAACTCACAACCTTGCGCCAGTCAGACAGGCGCTTAAGTCATGGAGCCAAACTCCCAGCCCTAATAATAGAATCCATTTCTTTTCTTTTTTTTTTTTTTTTTTTTTTTTTTTTTTTTTTTTTTTTTTTTTTTTTTTTTTTTTTTTTTTTTTTTTTTTTGCAGCACCGGGGATTGAACTCACAACCTCGCGCCTGCCAGGGCAGGCGCTTAAGGCACTGAGCCAAACTCCCGGCCCTGGGCACCTTCTTGTGCCCAGTAATCTTCTAGGTGTTTTATTGCCTCATTTAGCCAGTGTAAGCCCTCGGAGGAGTACCATGACTGCTCTTCATGTTCAGATGGCAAACCGAGACACAGAGAGGTTAAGAGTCCATCCCATTGCCGGGGGTTTAACTCAGCGGCGTAAGTGTCTGACTGGCAAGTGCAAAGTCACGAGTTCGATCCCCGGTACCAAAAAAAAAAAAAAAAGACAGAGAGAGAGAGAGAGGGAGAGAGACCAGCCCATGGGCGCACAGAGCCACAGTTCACTTGGCTCCTTCATTGGAGCCTTTGGCGAGTATGTGGTAGTTTTTCCGCTGCTACCCCTGCAGGGCTGCCTTTGATTAGGAGTGGGCGCCCCACCACACTGTCACTGAGCCAGGCACAGCCTGAAATGGGGGTTTAAGTCTGGTTCCCTAATAGCTACGTGACCCAGCCCTGGGACAGGCCAGAACCCAGAAGGGGCTGGGAAGGGCAGAGTGGAAGTGGCCCTGCTGAGCTGCGCCCCGGTCCCTGCCGCACAGGCCACCACCACCCTCAGATCCTGACGCCAACCCTGGCTTTAGTGTGGCCATCCGGAGCCTGGGCCTGGGCCCACAGGGGTGCATGCTGAGCGCGTCCACACATGGGCTTCTTGGCAAAGCCTCACTGCAGAGCAGAGCTGTAGAGCATTCCTGGCCTCCCCTGCCTGTCTCTGTGTCCTGGGCCCCTGCATCTCCCTCACCCTAGCTGGGGCCAGAGCGCAGGAGGCAGAACTGAGCCAGTAGAGATCTGTGATGTGCCCTTCTGCCCCGTGTGAGATGGCATGAGGGTTCTCCCTACATCCAGATGCCAGTTGGTGCCAGGGTGTGGGCAGGTATCACCCTCAGATTCGGTAGGACCTTGGATCTGAATAAAGCAAGCCCCAGCCACCCCGTAAACCTAGGGCTCCGTCAGGAATGAAGCCAGACTTCTCACTCACTGGTGGACTCGCGCCTCATGTTTCCCGAGCAAATGCCGTGTGTCAGGCCCTGTGTAAGGCTCAGGGGCAGAGCCTAGAAGTGGAGCGGACACCCAGCCCTCACCGTGTGCTGGGACAGGTCCCTGCGTAAAGACAGCAGTGATGTCCCACTTCA
Organism: Dasyprocta punctata; assembly: GCA_004363535.1. Lineage (NCBI taxonomy): Eukaryota > Metazoa > Chordata > Mammalia > Rodentia > Dasyproctidae > Dasyprocta > Dasyprocta punctata. The sequence goes on from RJWM01019237.1 coordinate 28,115, forward strand.
GTCTCTGGGGAAGTCTGGGAAGGCTTCATGGAGGTGGGGGCATTTGAGCGCAGCCATGTGGACATTCCCCTGGCAGAGGGAGCAAAAGCATGGGCAGAGTCAGACATGAACAAAGCCGGACTTGTTTGGGAAAGTAGTCAACAGAAGTCGATGGAAAAATGTGTGTAGAGTGAGGAAGAGGAGTGTAGCCAAGTTCAAGAGTTATATTCCCCTCTGATTCACTACTGAAAATTAAAGTTGGAATTTATGCTCCCATAAGTGCCCTGGCTGCCTAAGTTGGGTTCAGAGAGAGGTGTTGTTTTGTTTTGTTTTGTTTTGTTTTGTTTTGAGACAGGGTCTTGCTGTGTAGTCCAGGCTGGCCTTGAACTCACTATATAACCCAGGCTGACTGCAAACTCTTGGCAATCCTCCTGCCTCAGCCTATCGAGCGGTGGGATTACAGGCAAGTACCACCATGCCCGGCAGAGAGAGGTGTTTTAAAATGCAGATTTGCGAAACTGGACCTGGTGATACACTCCTGTAATCCCAGCTCTCTGGGAGGCTGAGGCAGCCCAGCCTTGGTTAATTTAGTAATTTTGGGAGATCCTGTTTAAAAAATAAAATAAGCCGGGCGTGGTGGCGCACACCTTTAATCCCAGCACTCGGGAGGCTGAGGTAGGAGAAGCGTTGTGAGTTCGAGGTCGGCTTGTGCTAAAATGTGAGCGCAAGACCCGCCTGAGCTACATAGTGCGACCCTGCCTCAAAAAACTAGGGCCGGGAGTTCAGCTCAGTGGCTTAAGCACCTGCCCTAGCAGGTGCGAGGTTGTGAGTTCAATCCCTGGTGCCGCTAAATAAATAAATAAATAAATAAATAAATAAATAAATAAATAATAAAATAAAGGCCAGGAATATAGCCCAGCAGCAGTGTCTGCCTGACAAGTACAAGGTAGTGAGTTCGATTCCCGGTACCAAAACTAAAAATAAAAAATAAAGGCAGGAAGTCTGTCCACACTTTATGTTTAAAAACAAAAATAAAATAAAATAACGCTGGGGCAGCTGGGCACGGTGGTGTACACCTTTAATCATAGCACTCAGGAGGCTGCGGCAGGAGGATTGTTATGAGTTCGAGACCAGCCTGGGCTACAAAGTGAGTTCAAGGCCAGCCTGAACTGCATAGTGAGAGCCTGTCTTGAAAGACAGGGCTGGGGATTTAGCTCAGTGGCCCAAGCGCCTGCCTGGCAGGTACGAGGTTGTGAGTTCGATCCCCGGTACCAATAAATAAATAAATAAATAACGCTGGGGATGTAACTCAGTGTTATCAGGCCCTGGGTTCAATTCTTAGTAACGCAAAAATGAAGATTCGCCTCCCCCCCGCTACAGATAATCCAATCCAACCTGGAAGGGATGATGCCACGGACCCTGTATTTTGGACACGGGCCTGGTGCTGGGCACTGTGGGGTCAGAGGTAGGGGGCACTGGGAAGGCGCAGCCGAACACGGGAGGGATCCGCGCGCTCCCCGCACCTCCAGGGGGCGCGCTCCTGCATTCCGGGCGGCCGGGGGTGGCGGCTCTGCGTGAAGGAAGGGCGGACAGTGGCGAAATCAGCGCGGGAGCATCCATCTGCCCTGACAGCCAGCAATTACACCGCGTGATCGCCAGATTACTCCAAATGCATTTATTACAGGGGTTAGAAGCGGGGGACTTATTTACTGGCAAATCCATACTCATTACAAGACTCAGCCTAGCCTAGACTGAAAACAGCTCAACTGAAACAAATAATTACCAAAGTCCTTCCAGCGCGAGGCTCTCAGGTGGCTGTGTGCAGGGGGAGACGCCGGGCCCTTTCTGTGCAAAAGGAGGCGGTGGCCCTGGAGGAACGCTCGGGGTATGGCGAGGGACGCCGCGATGCGCATGCCCGCCGAGATCATGAATATGCAGATGATATCTGGGGGCGGGGCCGGGGCCCAGGGGTCTGGCTCATGCTGGGCGGCAGCAAACCTGAATCTAGGGGCTGCAAAGCGGAAGACTAGTGGTGCACACGCCCGGTTGGACACAGCGCACAGCCCCTGGGTTGCTGCATGAATGAACGAAAGCAGGGCGGGATTGGCGCGAGAGAAGCCCGGACAGGCCCTACCCCAGACCACACTTCCTAGGGAGAGCCTCCCGGGGTACCACGGGCTGGGGTTCCCCGCACGCACGCTTGCTCTTAGGCACAAGGCTCTGACCCCGGGAGCGCAAGGAGTTGAGGGACGCGACAGCGCAGGCAGGGTCCAGGAAGGAAATCGGCCCTGGGTCTTACCAGGGCAGAGATGAACGCTGGATTCTCCAGGAGTCCTGCCTCCCATTTTACAGATGAGAAAACTGAGGCTTAGAAAGGAACAGGGCAGCCTCAGCTTCCAGCGGGGAGTGGTTGTGGGAGCCAGCAGATGAGGATGAAGAGCTGGCCTCCCGGAGGGCGGTGGATGGCAGCGATCGGTGACCGCGTGCAGAGCTGTCAGGATGGTTGAAATGTGGGCCCGGCCTCTCTGCCCGCTGGGCAGATGCTGGCCCTGCCGCCCGCGCCTTAAATATTCATTCACTTGACAGAACACTAATTAAACAAAGTAAGGTGCATTATTACTTGATTAAATTTTTTATTGGCAGCTTAATTGGTCTGTTAGTTGCCCCTTAGGGAGTTGTTCGTGCTCCTCCCCCACGCCACGAGGGAGGGGGCCCAGTGCCTGCACAGCCCTTTCCTGACCGCTGTGCAGCACCCCAACCCCATGTCCCCCTGCCCAACCCCAGTGCTCACCCCAAGCCCCACACACCCCCTCTGTTGTCATGGTTCCTGCTTTATTGGGCCAGTGGCAGCCAATCAGAGTTGAGGAGTGGGCCTATTGGGTCAAGCACCTCTCCTCAAAATGAAAATCTCAGACTCTGAACTGGAACAGATTCAAACTTGAGGGGAAAGCAGGGTTCCGCCAGGCCCAGAGCAGTTGGGTGAACTGCCCCTGTTTGGGCCCAGGCCTCAGTTTTCTATCTGTACCACTACAGGCCTGGGGCCTCCTGGTTCCCAGCCATCCCTAATTCCAGGCCCCTAGGCCCCTGTGAGCCCAGGGACACCTCCCTGGCCACAGCCTCAGGGCCACCTGCTGCTCAGTTAAGAGTGGAAAGGCCTTGTGGGCCTGAGATGACTGGGGGGACCTGCAGCACTCTGGGTCTGGCTGTGCAAGGGCCTGGGATGACCCCCAGAACAGGTGGGCCCTTCTGTCCAGTCCCCAACCCTGGGGGCTTCTCCCCCCACTCCACTGATGGCAGGGCAGCTCTCTTAGAGTAGGGGCTCGATAGCTCCCAGGTGGGTGGCAGGCTGTGGCCACCATCCGCAGAGCTGACACCCAGAAGGTCCCTCTGCAGAGAGCGGGGCGGCTCCTTTGCCTGCCTCTCCCACCTTCCCATGGGGTTAGGGGAGTCTGGCACCAGCCTTCACCCCATCAGACAGGCTGCACCTCCTCCCTCTCTCTCTAGTCTGTCCTCCGACGGCAACAGACGAACAGGGAAAAGCCCAGGGGCTGTCCCATTCTGCCAATTCCAACCTGTGCATGAGCCTCAGTTTCCCCTACTGCAAAACACATGCTCCTCTCCATTCCACCCATCAAGCTGAATTTAAGTGTCTGGTCCTAAAGTAGAAAAAGCCATCCTCTCTGCCCAGCTAGGCCGGCACACAGCTGTCCTAGCTGGCCACACCCACTCTGCAAGGTCTCTGCTCCATCACCATAGTTTACACGAAGCAACAGGTCCCAAAGGGCTCCCAACAGGGCCTGGGGCTGCTGGCTCCCAAGCACGGCCAGGGAGGGGGCAGGGGAGGCTGGGGAAACTGCAGGGGCCTGCAGGGTATGCAAGGCTCAGCCGGTCTGTTCACAGGCCAGCTCCTCACCCTGTGCAGCAAATGACGAGCCCCTGGCTGGGGGATGGGACAGGAGTGACCTGTGTCCACGTGTCACACCTCCACCTCAGCTGTACCCTGACGGGACAGTGCGAAGTTAGGACACCCCCATCCCCAGTCCTACCCACTCCTGCCTGATGCCATCTCCATAACCTCCTGGCCTGCAGAGAAGATCCAGGCCCTGGCTGATGACAGCGGAATCGTCTGGCTGCCCTAGAAGCCGCCGCTGGCGAGCAGGAGGCGAGGTAATTGGCATCGCCGGCCACGGGAGCAGGAAATGAGCGGCCACAGCCGGTGTGGAGCAGGAAGCTGCTCAGTGTCATGGGCCTTATCTGGGAACAGGCTGCCCAATTACAGGGCCGTGCCCACGGTACCTGGCAGCTGTCGGCTCCTCTGCTGCCCCTCCCCGGGGTCTTCATAGCATCACCAGGCCTGGGCATCTGCAGCCCCCTCGGGAAGGCAGGAGGACAGGCCTGACCTGACCCTTACCCACCCAGGTGAGCAGCGGCAGGTGCCCTCCTGCCTGCAAGACCAGCTCACCTTAATCCGATGCCGCCCCCTCTCTCCCAGCCGCCGGATGCCAGGACTAATTATCTCCTGGGTGGACAACACTCCACCATCTATCTCAGAAATGCAGTCGCTGGGGGCTGTGATTGGGTGTCATGCATTAGGGAAATAGGACTGTAATGGGCTTGCAATTGTACATAATGCAGTACTGTATTACACAATTACAGCGTGCGTTAGAGGGGACTCGCAGACGGTGGGGGACGGCTGCCGCAGGAGGCCGGAGCCGGGGGTGGCTGGGCCGCCCTTCCAGAGAGGAGCTTGGGGTGGGCACGGCCCAGAACAGCAGGGTAGAGAGAGAAGTGATTTTGGTGTTGGACTCGCCTAAGTTTGAATCCTGTGACTTCACCCATTCATGCCTTGGTGTACACATCTATAAAGTGGGGCACCACTTCCTCTTACGGGATTGGTGGGAGATCTTGCTGGACTCATAGAGTAAGTGCTGGAGAAAGGACAGTCCCCTTCCACCTCCTGGGCTTGTCATGCACTCCCTTGTGGGAAGGCCACCCTCAGATCTGTGAGCAGGGGGGAAGGAAGGGCAGAGACCCCGGGGGACCTTGCAGCCCCCCGCTCCTGACCCCAGGGTTAGCATGCCAACCCTGCAGGAGTACTCAGTGTCCCTAGTGACTAAGGCTGATGGACAGAGCCCCTGGTGGCCCTGTGGCTTCATCACAACCATGCTGGCTGCTGCCCAGTGGACTCAGGCCTCGCCCGCCACCCCTGCCCCATCCCTCTAGGGTGTGGGGTTTGGGTGGGGGGTGGGGCTGGCCACCCACCTGGCCCCCGGCTGTTATCTCCAGATGGAGAGCTGGGCGCCGTCTCTCCGTCCGTCTGTCCCTCTCTAGCAGAGCCTCCTGTTCCGGCAGCTGCTCCCTGTCCTCGCCACCCTCCTCCCCACAGACAGCTTGTGGGTGTGAATTTCCATGAGGAGGGAGGCCCCGTCCCTCCTAGCACTGAAGCAGCGCCCGCATAGGGGGAGCAGGCCGCCGGGTGGGGGCTGCTGGGACAGACACCGAGGCCCGCCCCCTCCAATCTCGCACAGTGCCCCCACTGAAGCCAGCAGGTGGGTTCCCCCAGCAACCTAGAAGCCCAGGAGCAAAGCGGGCTGGGGTCCCAACTGTCACCACTCCATATTGCTGGTGAGGGCTGCAGCAGGCTCGAAACTCCGTCTCCTCTCTCTCGGGTCTTAACGCGCCCCCCTTGCCAGCCCTTCCTGCAGCCAGGACCGCTCTGTGCCACAGGCAGGAGCCCCGGGCTGGGCTCTGACCGCATGTCCCTCATGGGAGCACCAGTGCCACACACACACACACAGCGCTGGCGAGAGCCATCGGGACATCTGCCCCACCCTGCAGCTGGGGAGGGACAGCGGCACACTCAGCAGTCACTGGCCTGGCCTGGCCTGGTGCTGAGAACCACACCAGTGGGGGACTGAGTCTGACCAGGGCCCTTGGCATGCAGGGGAAACTGAGGGAATACAGGGCAACAAAGGATCCCCCTCACCTTCCATCCCACAGCCCCTCACCTGTCCATCTGTCTGTCCATGTGTATTTATTGTTATAACATGCCAGGCCCTGGGGAATAAGGAGCAAGAGAGACAATGGACAGAGAGAGAGAATATCATGTGTCCAGGGCTGGGAAAGGACACAGGTGGCCCTGAGCCCCCGGAGCTGCCCGCTCCCTACCCTCTGCTCCTTCCCTAACCTGTGCAGAGCATCTGGCTTGAATGGTTCAGCATGAAGGGCGACTCCACCCACTCAGAAGCCGGCTGCCTGCAGCGGGCATTGACAGCAGTCTCCCTGAGTGCGGTGGTGGTGACTGCTCCTGTCGCCTGCCCTCCCGCGGTGTCCCTCTCAGGATAGAGTAGAGACAGAGCTACCGGCTGCCCCTCGCCTCTACTGCTGCCCAGCCAAGCTCTCATCCAGGCCGGGCTCCCAGCTGGGCTTGGTGCTGGGGACAGTGCAGCCCCGAAGCTGCTCTCGGGACACATAGGCTGGCGGTGAAGAGGGTCAACCTCTGGAGCAGGCTGGGGGAAGCAGGAAAGTCTTCCTGGAGGAAGGGATGTGGACGGGGAGAGAAAGGGAATTCTGTGGGAGCCACCTGTAGTGGGTGGGGAGATTTGGGGACCACTGGGAGAATTTCAGCTGTGAATTCGGGGAGGAGAGGGAGGGCAGTAGCTCCACGGAAAGAGAGGTTCAGGGGTTTTTTGGTTTTGTGTTTGGTTTGTTTTCTGCAGGGCTGGGGATGGAGCCCAGGGCCTCGAGCATGCTAAGCGCACCCATTCCACCACTGGGCTATGTTCCCAACTGCAGGCGCCACTAGGAAGCCTTTGGAAGCTGGCTGGAGGTGGCCACTTCAGGAGCTGGGAGACCACTGAGGCAGGAAGGGGCTCGCCAGGTAGTGGGGAGTCCAGCCCCAGGAAGCTTGGTCAGTTGGACAGCAACACAGGGGGCTTCCTGAGAGGTGAGGTTGTCGCTTCCCCCAGGAAGCGCTCAGGCCCTGAAAAGATGAGGAAACTGGGGCCCAGGGACTGTGGCGCATGGACAGGACTGGGAATCCACCTGCACCCCATCAGGTGCTCTTGGCAGAGAGGAGACAAAAGGGATGAGGCCAGCCGCGGGCATCTTCCGGGAGCCCAGCACCCACTTTCTCTGATGTTTACTGGAAGCACCACCATGGATTTACACAGCTTCCCAACCTCACCGCTGACCGGGCCAGGCGCTCCTTGGGGAAGAGTGCTTCCATCTCGAACGTGTTAATAATCCCGTCGTCAGGCAGTCCCTCCTCTGTCTAACCTGAATCTCTCTTGTCATGACTTGAGCCAACTGTCTCTGCCTTGGCTCAGCCCATCCTGGCTTTGATCTGCGCCCCGGTCTCCCTCCTGGCACTGGCTAGCAGTGGGGTACCCTCCTGCTTGTGGGTGAACTTGGGTCTGCGAAGCTGGGCTCCTTGTCCCCATTCACAGGCTGCAGTGACAACTCCCCCCACCCCCACCTCCCCACCCCGCCACCAGGGCCAGGGCCTCCCTTGCAGATCCTGGCTGGAGAGAGGAGTCAAACAGATCACAGATCACAGGGTAGAGTGCTCGGCATGGAGTCGCATGCGGGAGCCGCTTCTTAACGCTGTCACTGTGCGGTTCTGCCAGTGGGAAGCCAGCTCCACACCAGCAGAGCCGGGCGGGCAGGACGGCGGGGAAGGAACACCAGAGCACATGGCCCTGCCTCCCAGCCCTGCCACAGCTCCTTGGTGACCTTGAGCAGGACAGCCCCCCTCCACAGGCAGGTGAGACACTGCAGAGAGGACAGAAGGGGAAACAGGGTCTGTAGCTCCCCAAGCCCCCCTCCCCGGGCAGTCACACCCACTGAAGACCCTCCTAGTCCCTCCTCCCTAGAGGTCTCCAGGCTGGGGTCCAGCCCTTCCCCTTCTCCGGTCTGTTGTGTAAAGGGGTCGCATCTAGAGTCCTCCCTGCAGCCTCCGACCTGCCTCGCCTTCCCCAGCCACGTCGGCGTTCCCGGCCACATTTCACAGAGGCCAGGGCGACCCATGGCACCCTTGGCGGGAGGTCTGGCCTAGCAATCACTTCCAAACTCAGACCTGCAAAGAAGTGTGGGCTGCTGCAGCCCCCCATTTACTGAGCCTGGCCTGGTTAATCTGCTTCATTAAGGGTACTAATTAATTAGCTTAATTAAAAGGGTAACCTGGCCCAGGATTTAGCTCAGTGACTTAAGTGCCTGCCTAGCAGGGGCAAGATTGTGAGTTTGATCCCTAGTACCAAAAATAAAAGGGTAACCTGAAAGCCAGTGAAACTCCCTTCTAATGAGCCAGAGGCAGCACTGAGGTAGCTAGAGTTGAAGGGGGCATCTCAGCACCCATACCCCCCAACACATGCACCCTGGATGACCTCAGCCTGGTGACCACCGACCCTCTGGCTGGGTGCGCACACCTCTGGGCAAGCCCAGCATGCTGGTGGGATTCAGAAGCCCTCTGGCTCACCAACTGGCTGCAGTTAACAGCCCAGAATGTAGTCAGGGGTGGTGGAGCCACCTCTAATCCCAGCACTCAGGAGGCTGAGGCAGGAGGATCACTATGAGTTCAAAGCAAGTCTGAGGCTATATATAGTGAGTTCAGGACCAGCCTGAACTACATAGCAGGACCGTGTCTCAAAAAGCAAAGCAAAACTAAATCAAACCAAAAGAGTCTAGAATGTGACTCCCTTGATTAGACCCCAGCACACACAGGATGCAGCCAATAAAGGTTAGCAGTCCAGGAGAGGACAACTGCCACAGGGACACCAGGGCTGGCCATGCCTGTCCAGCAGGGAGCTAGGTGGGGAGCTGGTCCTGCAGCAGGACCACACCAGAGCAAAAGGCCCCTGGGCCACCAGCTACCATGATTACAAAGCTCAAATCCCGGCCCCAGCCTAGGAACCCCAGAGTCTGTACAGGGCACTGCCAGGGTACTCCATGGGTTCCCTTCCAGGCGAGCCTTTCCAGGAGGCTTCGCTGGGGTGGACTGGCCACGTGTGCCCAGGGCACTGGGTCAGGGGAGGGAGCTCCTGTGCTTCCTGTGTTCCTCGAAAGAGGCCAAGTCTGCAGGTCAACACTTCAACCTTTTCCCAGAGCCACAGGGAAGAATTCTCACAACTGGAGCCTTTGTAAGGCCTCGCAGTCCGAGCGGTTTCTTTCCTGATGCGCCTTTGAGCTTCCTGCCCCACTTCAACAGGGAACCGGGGGTCCCTGGCTTAGAATGAGGCTCCCGGGAGCTCATCTGGCGCCGTCGTCTGCACCAAGGCCACTGTTTCTCACCGGATGGAAGGAGAGGGGCTTCCTGCAAGGGGTCTGCTGTAGTGTGGGGATCCTGCCCTCCTTCTACCCCAAGTGCCACCCTAGATGCCGGCCACGTTCATGAGCAGCCCTGCCTCTGACCTGGACAGCCTCTCACCAGACAGAACAGCGGAAATGGCCCGCAGTTCTCAGGAATGGGTGGATGTGGAAAATCCACTCGCTGCCCTGCTGTAGCCCCCACCGAAAGGAAAGGCAGGACCACAGGGTGGTGCCCACACCCAGAGGGGCTCCCTTAGGCCCTGACACCCCAGGAGTAGACAGCGGGCGTGGACGGGCACCCTGTTCCCTGGTTCAGGGTGTAGAAGTTAGGTGAGGATCTGAGCCCCCCACCCCAACCCCGCCCATCTGGCATTGCAGGCCTCGGGGCTGCTGTGGGGGAGGAGCTGTGACCCTTGGCCCCTGCCATAAGCCCTCTGGGCCTGGGGCCACCATGCACACCAGCTCACAGCCTTCCTCACGCCAAACCCGCCAAACCCACAGCGGTGGAGGCACCGCCGTCAGTTCACCCCGACAGATTTCATCTCTGCACAGACAGCCCTTAGCCTGCTCAGCAACAGCTCTGCCGCCCAGGAGCGAGGTTCCGGCGAGGGTGCCCCCGCCCCAAAATGATGAGACTCAATCAGAGCAGGCCCTGGGGAGGGCGGGGCCACCACGCGGCTGTCACCAGCAAGTGTCAGGCTCTGCTGCCTACAAGGCGGGCCCTGAAAGGTTCAGAAAAGCAAGGCAGGACGCCCTGCTCGCTGGAATTACAAGGCTCAGGACAGCTGGCTTCAGTTCTTGGGGCCCTTAGGTTCTCCCCGAGTCGAGACCCCCCCCCCCAGGGCCTGGGACCCTGCTCTGCACCCTGAGCCTCTGCCCCGCCCCCCAGTGAGGTTACCCTGAGCCACACAAACCAGCCTGTCTTTCCCAGGAGAATCCTCTGGGATTAAGCTGGCTGAGCCAGGCACAGTGTGGGCACAAAAAGTGGTCAGAAATGTCTGCTAGCTGGGTCGTGGTCACCCACCACACAGGCCCTGTGGGGACCCATCCACACTAGGCAACCTGCAGGAGCTGAGGCCTGGAGAGGGTGTGGGCGTCGACGTGCACGTGGCCATGGTCAGGAAGGGGCAGGGCCAGGCACCTGGTTCCTCGCCACTGTTACTGTGCAGGGCCAGAGAAGACACTGACCACAGCACAGTGAGCACCTCTAGGCCCGGGCTATGGCACTGGCCTTGTCCAGCTGCCCCTGGCAGCCCACACGGGTCCAGCAGGGCTGGTGGGAAGAGTATTGGATTTGGAGCCAAGCCCTGGGCCTCTGCTGTAGCTGGACCTCTGAGCTGCGAGTCCTCAGAGCTGATCTCCCCAGGCCTCTGGTCCCTCCAGTAGGAGGTGGGGTCGCCAGCCCTCATCCGTCTCCTGAGGCTGCTTTCCAAAGAGGAGCTGGGCCCTGAGCCTGGCTTCCCTCCGGAGAGGAGCCGGGGAGTGCAGGCCATCACCCCAGCATCATTGTATTAATAACATGAATAATGTTAGTTTCTCGTAACCCAGCATCCAGGCCTGGCCAGCCCAGGGTTAAGAGGTCTTGGCCTGGGCAGAACCTTTCCAGGGACTTAGAGGACAGGGGCACAGCTCAGCCAGTAGTCAAGGAATCTGCAGAGAGGACGTCCCCAGTGTCCCAACCAGGCTGGGCACCCATTTCCCAGATGGGGAAACTGATCCCACACAGGATGAGAAAGCAGGCTCAGCTGCAACACTGGTTTGCAGCCCACCCTGCAGGAAGGTCACTGAGCTCCTGTCCCACCTTCGGCAGGCACCTCTGACCCCGTGTCACGAGGATGTGTGGGCCCCAGAGGTCCGCAGAGCCGCCGGGATTGGGGAGTCAGCAGAACCAGGCTGCCCGGGGGGGCGGGCACGTGCAGAGTGCCGGCGGGCTTTCAGGCCTAGCACCACATCAGTCCCCCAGGGTGAGGGTACTGGACCAGTCCTCACCCCGTCCTGAACCTCACTTTCCCTGCTCCTTCCAAGAGCTGACCCAGCCCCCAAACCTCTCAGTCTCTTCCTGGGGCTTGCTCATCACCCC
>RJWM01019238.1:0-38767 GCA_004363535.1 Dasyprocta punctata
AGGTGGGTGGCACCACCCAAAGGGCAGGCATCCTGAAAGGGATAAAAGGGAGAATCAGGCTGCTGCTTTGCTGTCTTCTTCCCGCCATGAACTCTTCCTGCTTCGTGATGTCCTCTGCCATGCCATTCTGCCTTCAAGCAAGCCAAATATGAGCTGAAACCTCTGCAATGTGTGAACTGTAATCAACTTTTTGTCCTTTAACTTTAGTTTTGGGTGTTTTGTCTCAGCAATGGAAAAATGAACTAAATAAACTCCCACTGGGGTCAGTGACACTTTGATAACTCATGATGCCTGCGTGCTATCTTCCCTACTCTCTCCAATTCAGTGGCAGACACTTCAGCAATGCTTTCAGGATGAGGTGCATAAACCTGTGTCCAAGGACCACTGAGGTCAGGGTCCAGGGAAATGCTGGCCTCAGGTGTGCTGTTTGACTCACCCAGGCAAGTGCCCCGCCATGCAAGGTGTGGTCAGTGACAGACACTGAGTACAAACTCCCAGAAATGGATAATGTATGAGCACTCATGCACAGCAGGCCTGGCCTGTCTAGTGCTAAAGATGTCAGGGAACTCTGTCTTGGGCAGCCCCACAAGTTTCAACCTTTGCAGCTTCTGAAGAACAAGACTAATTCATCAAAGATCTTCAAGGTGAAGCCCAGTAGCCACTGCTGACCTCAGAGGCATGAAGCAGACATGTGGTGACTCCCAGTCTGGAGGGGATGTAGGACCCAATCTAAAGGTGCCCAAAAGGCCATGTCTCCCTGTCCAAGCCTCCCACAATGGCACTAGCACTCTCCAATTCCCAGTGATCCTAGAAAATTCTGTGTGGTCTTCAGTGACATTAGACTGCAAAGCAAAAACCATGGAAAGACTCAGAAAACATGCAGAAGTTCCTTGATTCCACCCTTTACCAGTGGATAAGGGAAGATTCAGAAAGAAAATGCCCTTTCACAGTTCCACACGAGCAGTGGAGTTACCCACTCCATGAGTTCTTATTCTCTGTATGACAGGAGTCTGACAGAGGAATAGCATCTCAAGAAAAAGTTTCATTGTTAGACTAAAGAAGCAGCTTTTTTGGAGGGAGAGAGAACCTCATGCTGACTCAAACAAATAGTGTTCAGGTTATATGGCACCTGCAGGGTAGTTGGCATTGCGGTCATCTTGGTGCCATCAACTGTCCTTGCACACTCCCTCATCACGGGGCTTCATGCATTCACGTCTCGTTAACTTGTCAGGCCCCCTCCTCACTGTGTGATTTTTACTGCACTGATAAGGCAAATGTTTCTATAGAGTGTTATTATAATCATTATTCTAAGTACTACTTTACCACTGCCCTCTGGAATATGTTCCTTATCAGCTCAGACCGTGCTTAATATGATTTTTAGATCAGGGAAGACCATTGTCCCATCAAGGTGAGCCAGATTTTGATGACCTTATCATTTGGGCTGTGATTTCCTAGTATGTCTACATAGTAGGTCCATATTGACCACGTAGTCTTTGAAGGCTGAGCTGACTTCCTGACTATGCATCATCTGGTGCGTAATCTGTTTTGTGCTTAAGTATCTGCCATTGTGACCATTTATTTTTATCAGAAATTTGGGTCAAAATTAAGTACAGGGAGAAGAAGAAAAAGATTTGCTTTGGGTTTTGTTTAACCTGGAATATGAATAAACGTCCAAATCACACAAGCCAGTAGGTGATTCCTATGTGTTACTGATGGAGAAATAATCCAGTGTGGACATGATGAGGACCTAAACCTGGGGTTCAGGATGTTGCTCAACGGTACAGTGTTTGCCTAGAATGAGTGAGACCCTGTATTTTGTCAACAGCACCATGAAGAAAATAGACCTCACAAAGACTTGATCATCCAGGAAGGGATGAAGTCAGATAGGGACAGAGATAAGGAAAAGTTGAGAGAAAAGGATGAGATGAGAGAGAGGAGAGAGCACACTAATGCAAATTCAAAGCATTGGTTTGGGAGTGAGCTCAGTGTCCTGGCTCATACTTAGCATTCACAAAGCCCTGAGTTCTCTTCCCAGCATCAAAATTAATGAAGGAATTAACCGATGAAATGTATAAAATTAAATACAGAGCACACCAACTAATTGGGTTGATTGTCGCATGCCTGTGATCTCAGCCATAGAGGAGTTGAGGCAGAATTTTCCTGTTAGCCTAGCAACTTCAAACCAACCTGGACAAGATAGGGAGACCTTTTCACAAAAGAGGAAACACCAAGGGATACACAGCTCTCCATTCTTGGAGTGAGTGCAGCCCACGAGGGGAGCGAAGAGATCACCTACACTGAGTCTGGGATCACAATCATAGGGTGTGCAGAGTCTGCCTGTGTTGCTGCCATGTGGAGAAATGTCTGATTGCGACCCGTAACCCCTCACACCAGGCAAGCGCTGTGTCGCAGAAGCCACTCAGCTTACACTGCTTCTATGTTAGAAAAAAATCCTTTTCCAATTTTGTAGGTTGTCTCTTCACTTTAATGGCTGTTTTCTTTGCGTGTAGAAGTTTTTAAATTTGATACGATTCCAGTTATTGATTCTCGGTAGGTGTTATTTCCTGTGCCATTGGGGATCTGCTGACAAAGCCTTTGCCTACGTCTACATCTTCAAGGGTTGTACCTATTTTATCTCACAGCAGACTAGGTGTTTTTGTTTCAGCATTTAGCTCTTTGATCCATTTTGATTTCATTTTAGTGCATGGTGTGTTATAAGGACCTCAACTCAGTCTCATGCATCTGGGTAGCCAATTTCCCCAGCAAAAAAATCATGTATATAACTTAGAGTACTTCTGGAAACCTAGGAAACTTTCCATAGGGAATTCATTATTTCATAGGACAGATGAATTTTTTTCAAATATTTTAGTTTATTTATTGTTTCGTATTTTCCCACAGAAAATAAGATACAACTTTCGTGTGGCAGACAGACGTTTAGTATCACGTAGTGGTGCTACACAGCTTTCCTTAACTTGGAGAAGCCTTCCTGTAAAAATAATCATTGGTGCAAACGTGGGAATTTCCATCCTACATGATAGCCTGCTGCTTTGTACTTTTGACCTGTGAAGAGTCTTTACCTCGACCGATCACTTTCTTTCCAGACAGCATCACTGGATCCTTCACATTTATCTCCACTTTTTCCTACTTCTCGAACTCTACTAAATCTGATACATTATCTTACAAAATAGCCAAATTCCAAATGAGCAGATGATTTGGGGAAGGATAATCTAGTAACCTCCATCACCACAAATCACAATGGATTGTTACTCTAATCTCTTATGGCCACATAGATTTAAAAAAATTGCTCTCCTCAAGGGGTAACAAAATCTATGCTTCTTCCTTTTTACTGTCTGTGAAGTGCCTTGAAATACTGTGATAAACCAAACCTACATATGTAGATTCTTTTCCACATCGACTTTACTGATACAGATTTGTTACCTAGATTTCTTGTAGTTTAAAGGTATAAAATGATATTTGGAATAGATTTAGTGTATATGACACATGCATTCTTGATGATATGGTACCTTCTTTCATGTGATATGCTGATATACCTGCATAGTTCAGCTGAACTCTGATAAAAATTCCATGTTTTTGAAAAATAGCAGTTTCTGTTGGTCTATTGCAATATAAATGCACCTATTCCTGATAAGAATATTTTGGTCATTGACAAACCACTGTCTAGGGGCACTAATTGAATATGGAAGTGGTCCCTGTAATTTATAGTAGAGATGAAATACTTTAAATTTCTTAGACATTGACATAGACAATCTTATGCTGTGTTAGTTATAGACTAGTGGATTGTATTATGATATTTTATGAGTTTTAATATTTATATCTTTAAAAAGATTGTATCTATATGCCTACTTTTCATTTAAAGAAATGGAAATCATTCTTTTGTGTAGTAATCTCCTTACTGTTCAGTCTTCTTCCTGACACCAGATCCTAGGATAAACCAACACATGCGCTACATATGCAGTTTTCTCCTAATTCAAGAAGTCACTTTCATTCATTAAAAGTTGTTTGCTCTTGGTTGGATATAAAGGACTTTTTCTCTCACTCCTCTAGAAATACAGAGCCTCCCCTACTCCAGTGTTTCTTGGAGGACAGCTAACTTCAGTCATTTTAGTTCTTTCAGGTAAGACATTCAGACAATGTTGATGCTCTGATCCTGGGGTCTAACCTGTACCTCTACCAATCTCTGCGACCATTTCTACCCAGGTCAGTAGGGAGTCCACATGAGATCAGGTGGAATGTGCTGGAAGAATTGGTACTCTTATGCAGCAAGTCTCACTCCTAAATATGTTACTCAGTAAAGTCACAGTTGCAACCAGACCTAAATGCTGGTACTGTCCTGTGTGTCCCATGACTCGAAATAGCAGCAAAATTTATAAAGTACAGAAAGAAGAGATTTGATAAATTTCCTTTGCTCAATCTAATGTAAGATTAAAGTACTATTTCAATCTCTCCTTTATTAATAATCCCTGTGAGTAGCCATTAGCTTCCATTTACTATCATGGCATAGTGCTGCTTGGATAACCATAGTCATTGAGATTGCTGCACGTGTATTTTCATTTTCTTCTCTAAGGACTGGCAGTGTAGAACGTTTTCTGTGATATATAATATCCTGTGGGGTCCTCCATACAATGGTAACATCATCTGTTGAAAAGACATCATTCTTAGCAGCACAGTTTACAATAGCCAGCTATTGGAAACAACCTAAAGGCCCATCAACTGAGGAATGGATAAAAAAAATGTGGTATTTCTGTATAATGAAATACTGCTTAGCTATAAAGAACAATAAACTGGAAACTTTTATACTTAAATGGATGCAACTTGGGAACATACTTATCAGTGAACTAAATAGGTCACACATGTGTAAACATCGTATTGTTTCATTAGTGTGACAAGCTGAAAGAAAAACTGTATATATTTATGTACATGTACATAAAAAATAGGTAAGATAGTTAAAAAAATAAGAAGCACAATGTCCTCCTTTGCCATCCATATGACCTGTCCAGAAGTAAATTCAATGCCTCCCTTCACTGAACACATCTGTAGGTTCTGCCTTCCCTTCTACATCTTGTCCCAGTGTTTTTGTCCCATAAAGAATGACCTCAGCCAAAACAATGACTTAGGTCACACTTGCCTTTACATTAACTAACCCACTGTGAGCCATTTTGAGCTGACTTCTGGATGTCTTAAGAAATTTTTGATGTGTTACAAGTTTTTTTTTTTTTTTTGCATGTGGATATCCAGTATTAGTATATTTTTTGCATGTGGATATCCAGTTCTAGTATATTTATTGAAGGAACAATTCTTTCTCCATTTAGTTGTTTTTGCGCCTTTGCCAGAAATCAATCATCTGTTATATGGGTATGTATTTTGGGACTTCATATTGGTATGTTGGTGGTTTGTTTATCCTGATATCAATGACGTTTTGTCAAGATTGGTGTAACTTTGTGTTAAGTCATAGGATTGGGGAGGTTGCAGCTCTAATTTGGTTCCTTTATCAAAGTTATTTAGACTAGTCTGAGTGTTCCATATTTCCACAGAAATGTAAGAATCAAAATGTTAATTTTTATAAAAAATGATGTTGGCATTTTGATAATGCATTGTGTTTTCTGATCTTTATTATTTTCTTCCATGTTTTCTTGGTTTTATTCTGTCTTTATTTCTAATTTTCTAGGGAAAGATATGAGGGTATTTTGTAACTTTCTTCTTTTCTAATAAATGCACTTGGTGTTAAAAAAAAGACATCATATTATTCTCTTTTCCTGAAGTGAGTTCTCACTATGATGTACAGGCTGGTATCAAATTAATGTGCTTGATTTCCCCTGCTGTATTTCCAGTACAGCTGCAGAGGGAGTAGATGCAATAGAGGCCACATGGTCTTCAAAGATAAAATATTACTATATATATAAATTACATGACTCTTTTTCTAAATTATTTTTTATCAGCTTGCCCATCAGTTTTCTCACTGTTGACCTTTGACCTTTGTAGAATTACAGCACCTCTCTGTCTCTGAATTATTCTTCAGAAAATGTACTGGGAACTCCCAGTCCTGTGCCATTTTCCTTGGCCTCAGCATGGACCTCACGTCGTGGTTGAAGAAAGATGCAGTTGGAAAATGATTCATCTCCAGGGTTAAATCAAATGAAAATGAAATCGTGTTGCTTTCCATCATGTACATCTTGACTTAACCTTTCCAAAAAATGGTATAACTGCATTTTGTGAGAAAGAATGCATTGTATTTCTAATGACACATTGAAAAAATCTGGTTAAGAACAAACCAATTTGCACACTGCTATTTTCTATGGGCTTTGAAAGTCCAAACCAGTGGTAAATTGAAGAAAGAAAAGTTCCAGCTATCAAATACTAAATAATGCAACAAATTGTATTAAATACAAAGCCACAATTCTCACCTAGACAAGTAAACCAAGTAAAATTGATACCCACTCAGGCTGGATTAGCAAATCCCACAGTGAAAAGTCTGGAAAATTGGCAGGAGATAAAGTCACATTGTAAGAAGCATCCACAACACTCTTAGTAATTATTGAACTTGTAACCAAGTCAATTGGTATTATTTCAACTAATACTCTTTCTATATATCAATGTTTCTCTAGAGATGTATGTATCTCTGCAAAATAATTAAAGGACAATAGAATATGTAAACAAAATTTACCTTTCTGCCATTCTCACTGCTTTTTAAACTTTTGTCAATTCATTGTAGAAAAAAGAAAAAATAACTAATTTTCATTTGTTTAATTTCTCCTTTAATAGTATCGTGAATAGATAAATATATTATTGTGTGCGTTGATGTAAAACCAAATATTTGAACTGTATGTACTCAAATCTGATGCAAATTTCAAATGGATTCTGCCCTTTGTCAGTCCCTCTTCTCAAGAATATCTCAAAATTACCCTTCATGAAACGGAGTGAAGATAAGGGAAGCAAGCCTTAGGCAACTCCACGTCAGGTGTGAGGTTGCACAGGAAAATATCCCTCTGCCCAGTGTTTGCCCATCCTAATCTCCACACATCAGGCCACAGTTGTGGTGCTAACTGACCAGAAGAATCCAGGAATTGATGGCAATGTTCAACCAGCAACGTGATCCAAATTTGTGATTCAACTCACAGTGGTAGTCTGGGCCCAAGACTTTATATACAGAAGGCGAGAAACTTGTGTGGCTCTCTGAGAATGCAGAAATGCCCGCTCTGCTGTGCCTCCATGTGTGTGCGTGCAGTGGGGGCATCTCGCAATGCAAAATTCATAGATATTTAGGTTCATCCTTTTTGTGGTGCTAAGGATCAAAACTTGGACCTTGCACATAAGAGAAAAATGCATTCAAGTGCAGTACTATGGGGCCACCACTATCCCTACCTTATCTTGGAATTTACTGTATATAAAAATTATTATTGAGATATTATATATTAATACAAAATTTTGAAACTCAACGTGTAGTTTTTTACTGTGACACTTATAATTGGTAACACAGGACCAGTAACTGTCCACTTGGGAGATGTGTTTTTCTTAAAATGAAAATAATTTATTTTAATAATTTAAGTTAAAAGAATTAAAGATAGCACCCAAAAAACGCACTTTTCCTCCTTCATCATTATATTTAATTTTATGTCACAACTCACAAACTAATGTCATAAGTTTATACTAATGAAATTAATGGTTTCCCTTAGAACTCAATTTTTGCATTATACATTGTTTGGATTTTGGCAAAAGTAAACTAACCCATAGCCAGCATTGTAGTATCATACTGTAGTTTTACTGCATGATAAAATCATGAGATTCGGGGCTGTGGGCCTCCCTCTTAAACCATTCTCTACAATATTTCCTGTGCTGGGAAATACGGGAGTGCTCTCCAGCTTTCTCCTTCTGACCAAATGTTGAGAAAAGAAAAAACACCTCACCAAGCCCTTATGGTCATTGGAAGCACCATAGTACAGAAATCCTGATTGGGAGTAAAGGAATGGTTCATCACATTACAGCAACCTGGGGGCTAGCATGTTTAAATGAAGTGAGGAGGAGAAGAAGACTTCAAATTTTGGGAGTCATATCCTACTTGATTCATGGGTAGAGCTTCAGGTACTAACTTAGAATCCCTGAGTTCGGTATAAACACTTTTTCTTCACACACAGGGGATCATGTGCAGCTGTGAGTTTTCAGCACATGTGACTGGATGGCAGAAAAGGAAGGGCTGCACAGGAAATGTTCTCTGACCTTCCCGAACCATGGACACGTAAGGCTGTACTTCAATATCTTGAATTTTGAGGGGCATGAAGAGAAAATATTTTTCTCTGATCATGGATGCTTTGAGACCATTTCACTAAATATCTTGCGATAAATTCTCTAGTGCAATACAGTTTCATCATCCAAAATTGCTTTAGTAAAAATTGATTACTGACACAGGCTTGGGACCAAAACTGCCCAAGAAAAAACTGATCCACGGGAATATGCAATTATTGGACTGGGATGAAATCATTGTTCCTGGGGCCAGAGAGAATGATCCTGTAATATATTTTCCAATGTGTGTTTTTCACCTGGACACAGGGCCTCAGATGCAGAGCCCCAGGGTAGACAGAGTTACAGCTCCCTTAAAGAGTGTGCAGGAGGATCACTGGCGTGTCCACTCCGGGCCACAGCACACATTCATGCACACATAGCTCTTTTCTTTGCTGGCACTGCAAGTTCAAATTTGAAACAGCTTTGCAGAAGTTTCCAGTATGCCTCATTTGATTAATGTCTACTTCTTCCTGCAGCTTCCTCTCTTAGTAAGTACCTTGAATCCTTCAGATTGCTTTAAAAAAATGAAAAAAAGTGTGCACAAGGATGGAGACTTGGTAGTCGGTGGATTTTTCCTCCTTTATACACATTCCTACCTCTTCAGTGTCTCTCATTGGAGGCCTAACAAGGACTTCTTCCTTTTCTCAGAGTAAGTATCTTTCTCATTCATTCAATTTCTGCCAAATATCAGGGTAGAAAATGCCTAGAAACATAATTCAAGCCAAGGGATAGAGTTCATTGGTAAGAGACTGCATTGCATTGTCTCTGCCACAAAGCCCAGGGTGTGCTCACATTTCTTTCATGAGGTGAATAATTCAGAGTCTCCCCGCTGAGTGCTCACAGCTGTTTAGTCCCCACTTGCTGGACAGGCTGCACCACACAGATCTTTAGTTATTCTTTCAAGTGATCTTAAGGAATTATTTAATGCCGTGTGTTCCACGCCACCTGCAGCACCAGGTCAGCCCTGGTTTTAGAAATGAGTAGCCTGTGAGATTTTTATCTTCCCTAACTGGATTCTCTTTCAGGTGGACACATTCATATCCTCTGTTTTCTAATAATATCAATAAGAATTCTGGAAATAATGCTTCGGTTAATAAATGAGTAAGGAAAAGTGTCAGAAGATCCTAGAAGATGATGTATGCTCCTGTGAGAAAGAAAACTCTAAGCAAGCACCATAATAGTTGTGTCCTTTGTTAGCTACAACAGCCACAAGGCTGCTGTGGACGCTGCCCACACTTGAGAGTAGGGAAGGCAGGTTAGGAATCTGTGCCCTGGTATACAAGGTGACACTGCCCATCTCGGAGTTCCATTTATGTTCCATCTTATATTTTTATTCCATGTTTTGACTAACAAAGGCACTTTCTTAAGTTTTTATATTTATTTTATTTCATTTGTATATTTTTAAAAACTGGATTGCATACTGCTTACCATTTGCTGCATGCACAGTTAGATTCTGATGCTTGCTACAGAGTAATCTTTCTTAGCTAGTTCAGGTCTGTGGGAGTTTGGGTGATTGAAGCAGGATAGACAAACATGAATGTCCTGAAAATTTATAAAGGAAAGAATTACTCATGTCACTTATAAAAATGGCCAGGTTGATTTTTTTTTTCTAATCGAAGCATAAGTGTTGATGTAGCCACTGCCAGAATGTGATTTTCCATTTCAGAAGAGGAACCGAGGGGTACTCTGAAAGCTGCATCAAATACCATGTATTTACAACTGAAGACCTATTTCGGGCTGATCGGATGAAATATTACTAACTCAATATTCGGGCTAATGTGATTTCTTTGCAGCCACACTAATAGGAATCTAGCTGATGATAAGCCAGTGTGACTCAGAACAACTTAGGACCAGTGTAGGAAGTGGAACAGATCAGATATTAAGAATGGTTATGCTTCGACATACATTAGAAATATTCAGAATAAATTTGAGCAACATGCAGAAACCCCAGAGACCCTAAAGTAGGCGCCCAGTCGAAAAGGTGAACAGGAGAGCAGTACCCGGTGGAGGAGCAAAGCTGTGTCAAGGCGGAAGGCAAGGTTTTCTGTCTGTCCCAGCTGTGTCAGCTACGCAGATGCTGGAGGGAGGGTGTGTTTCTCTTCCTGGGGAGAGGAGAAGCCACCTGGTCTCCCTTTTTCCCTCTGTTTCGCACTCTCACCAGGCCAAGGAATTTGTCTGCTTTAGCAGGTGGCTCCCTCCTGACACAGACAGGGACCCACTGCCTGTGGTTGAAAAATGTATGTAGACATGCAATTTCATGAGGACTGACGGGCCAGCCTATCTACTACAAGTAATGTCTTAGGAGGTCGGGAGAAGCCTTTAATATGTCCTCAAAAGGAAAATAAAACATTAGGATAAAATGTTTTCATATATATGATTAACACCTTTATCTTCAAAGCAACATAGTGCTGGAAATTGTAAGCTTGTCAATTTTAATTTAGAATGTGTCCCATAGACGCATCAAATACAATCACAAGTATTATGATATGGCCATAATAATGTTCTTTGTGTTTGCACATTAATGTATATGCATCTTAAAAGTAAGATTAATTTTTCTCTGTTCCACATAACATATCCTGCATATAACTTTATGTATATCAATATTGATATAATAATTTTTTGACATTTTTAAAATAGTATACCTTGTAGTATGATCATACTTTATAGCTTCTTATCCAATTTTTAGCCACTTCATGTTAAGTTTTTAAATAGTATTTAGTTTCACATTACTTAACTTGGAAAGAGAGTGTATAGGTCTTTGATAGATGACAAAACTTGGTAGATTATTCGTTGGTTTCTGATTAAAAAGTAAATTCTTTTTTCAAGTACTGTAATTTCTTTGTAGAAGTCTGTATGCCATGTGCAGGACCTAATAAACTCATCACATGTCATTAAAATGAGATGTTTAATAATGTCAACAAGAATGAAAATGAGGAAAAGGGATTTAGAAGAGCAGGGAGGGATGTGGGAGGGAGGCAGAAGAAGATTTAAAAGAGAACCAAACTGTGTTATGTACATGTACTCAGTCCCAAGATGACTATAAATTTTATGCACTGCAAACACATACTAATACAAATTAAAAAGTAGAATATGAATTCTGAGAAGTAAATTGACTGGATTCATGGTTATCTTAATCTTGGCAAATGGTATGCATATCTTTAACGATGCTTTAAAATACCTTTCATTTATGCATTTTATAATTTTTTTATATTTATATAATTATAATTATCATATGCATTTAAGTAAACACCTTAAATTATATATCAATATAATTATAATTACTATGTATACCCATTTACATAAAATTATATGAAAAATTGCATGCTGTATAATATATTCATCACACATATAATGGATTAGTGTTTATTCACATACAGGAATAACAAGTTATTTGTAGGAAAATAAATGCAGTTTGAGATCATAATTCTTAGAAAACCAAATCAGTCACGAAATGTTAAATACCACGTGGTTTTTATTTTATGATAAACCCAAAATATAAGTAATAAAAAGAACATAAGAAAAAATAGGAATCATGAAAGCAGATTTTTTGGGAAAAGGAGATATGGAGAGGCACAAGTATTATGGGGAGGGGAAGATTAGAGCATTTATAAAATATTGCTGTAATATGCATGTGTAAGAGCTCCCCAAAATGAATATAATTATTGTGCATTGCACCCGCGCACCAATAAAATTAATGGAATGTAATTTTCTCATGTAAACTTGCAAGACATACTTAACTTCGCAAAATACATGTACAAATGAAACTAAATTTGGCAAAATGTCAAGTAATTGCAGTAAATATGTATATTAGGCTAAAATCAACCACAATAAATCTCAATCATCTTTAATACTGTCAAATAAGTTGAATAAAAATTCATGATTAGGAATAAGAAAATCGCTCACTGTTTTTAATAGCACATAATTTCAAATTATTCCATGATATAATTGTGCTCTTCTACTTATAACACCTCAGAAATGAATGGCCTTGTCCTCCTGTGGTGGTGAATGTCTGTATTCCCACCTGCTAGGAACCCCGAGGAAGCAGGACTGAGGGTTTGGAGCCAGTTCAGGCAAGTCAAGGCCCTGTCTCAAAACAAAACTCAAATTGCTGGCTATGCAGTTCCATCCCTGGTACTGCACACACACACAACTCTATAGTACCTCGCTGGTGAAAATGCTAACTTTCAGTTTCACATGAAGCATGACATCAGTGTGTCAGTAGAATACTTACAAGCAAAATCAACTACTCTAATTTACTGATTACCTAGAAACCTGTGCTTCACATCTGTAGGAACTGCATTATGGCCTGAGGATGTCACTCAGGGGTAAATCACTTGCCTGGTCTTTGGCAGGCTCGGAACAAAAATCCCAGAAGTGCAAGAAGGCAGGGTTCATACGCTTTTCAGTGCAGAGGGACCCTTCAAAGGAAGTGAACGTGAACTAGGCCTTTGGTCAAATCTGAAAATGTAAGAAAAGTTTTAAAAATTGCAATGACAAGCTCTGTTGCATTCTAACTGAACTTGTAAGGATGCAGCCATAGAGATGCAAGTGATTCTCATGACCGGGAAGCTACTTGTGCACCAGAGTGCAGTAAAGATGCAAATAGGGACCCTTTGGAATAAGAACAGCTGGCAGTGTCAAACTTCACTGTGAAGTTTCTTTCATCTCAGGGTGTTTGTGTCTTATCAAATTTTTATTAGCGTGTTTGTGATGCATTACATTCGCATTCACTACAGGGAACTGACAGATACACATACGCTGTTTTGATCATTTTTACTGTACTTCTCCCTTCATCCTCACCTCTCCCTTTCTCTAGCTCCCTTTCCCATGTCCAGTCTCCCTCTCCATTTCCTACAGTCACTCTGCATTTTGCTCTTCATCTTTCTTGTACTTTTTTGTTTCTCATATAAGAGGCACCATGTATTAATTAACATTCTGATTTACTTAGATTCATGGGTTGAAGGTGCTGTTATCTTCTTTAAAATGACTCATATTTATCATTATTCATGACTAATACTCCACTGTGTGTACATAGCACACATTTTTACTATTCCTTTTTTCATTGGTAGGGGGGAACGTCTATAATTTAGCTATTGTGAGTTGTGGCACTATAAAACTGGGTATATATTTACTACTGCCATACAATTAATTTAACTCTTTAGGGAAGATACACTGGAGTCATATATCTATGTCAAATGAATTTCCATTTTAAGTTTTTGGAGGGATTTTCATGCTGAGGTTTACAGTAGGTATACTGCATTACATGCTGCATTTGTACAGTTAGTGTAGGAGTTAGTGTAGGAGGGTTTCCTCAGTCCCACTCCCTCACCAGCTTTTGCTTCTTGTTTTCTTTTTTGAGTTTATGACCCCACCCTCTCTTATTGGAGTGAATTGCAGTGCTCTTTCTATTCACATTTCTCAAATGATCAAAATGCAGAAATATTTCATGTAAAAATGCACTTAAAGTGCTTATTAATTTTTGTTTTGTCTGTTGTCTTTGGAGGTTCTAATATTCATATATATGCATATATATACATATATATATATATATATATATATATTCTAGCATTAGTCCTCTTTTCAAAGGTAGCTGCAGTTTTTTGGAAAACCATCCTTCCCCTCTGTTTGTTCCTTCCTTTGCTGTACAGAAGCTCCTTTTTTGTTAGTACGTGTTTCCCATACATAATGATCACATAATCCCTATTGCTGATTTTTAGGATTATTTTCTGTGCAATTGGGATTTTGTTCACAAAGTCTTTGCTTGTGTCTCTGTCTTCAATGTGTCTCTGTCTTTTTAATGTTTCAGCAGGTTCAGTGTTTCTGTTTGTATATCAAAGCCTTCAATCCATTTTTATTTGACTTAGCACGGAGTAAGAGATATGGCTTTAGATTCCTTCTTCTGCAGTGGATAACCAGTTTTACCAGAACCTTTTGGTAAAGAGGCTATTTTTCTCCAAGGTTTGGCTTTTTATTCTCCTTTGTCCAAGACCAGGTGACTAAACTTCACAGATCTGTTT
Source organism: Dasyprocta punctata (assembly GCA_004363535.1). Lineage (NCBI taxonomy): Eukaryota > Metazoa > Chordata > Mammalia > Rodentia > Dasyproctidae > Dasyprocta > Dasyprocta punctata. The sequence goes on from RJWM01019238.1 coordinate 14,313, forward strand.
CTGCCTTATATTGTGTCCCACTGGTCAGCACGTGTGGTGTTGTCCCAGTACCATACAGTTTGTGTAACTCTAGCTTTGAAATCAGGAAGTGTGTCGCCTCATGTCTGGCTTACTTTGTGTTCAGGTTTTGTTTTGCTATCCTGGCTCTCTTCTGGTTCCATATAAATTTTAGGATTGATTTTCTAGCTTTGTGACTAATGCTATTGGTATTTTTCTTAAAACCAACAGATTATTTTTGGTGACAGGCGCATGTTGACCATATTGATCTTGTCTTTCTGGAATAAGGCATGGCTTTTCTTTTCTTTTGTCTTTTCACGGAGGATCAAACTCAGGACCTCATGCTTGCCAGGCAGGCGCCATGCCATTGAGCTGTATCCCTGGCACTTGATTTTTATTTTTGAATGTCACTTATAATGTCTTCTTTTCAGAGTACTACAGTTCTGCTGAAGAACTTTGCACTTTCTTGGCTAGGTTAATTGTTGCATATTTAATTTTTTGGAAGCTACTATAAATGAGATTGTTTTCCTGATTTCTTTCTCAACGTGTAATGTGTTTTCATAGAGGAACACTATTAATTTTTTATTTTCAATTTTATCTTTATTTCTGATTATTACATGTTTTCTGTGCATGAAGTTTCTACTCAATTTAGGGAGCACAGTAAGTACATGACATAGCACATCTTGATTCTTTATGTTTCCTCCTCCCCTCCCAGCTACTTCCCTCCCTCCTTCTCTAAATCCCCATCCCCATTTTCATTTTTGTTTTTATTGTTTTTTGCCATTTGTGATAATGAAAGTTTATATTCATTATGGTTATTTGGTGCAAGTATCTGACACATTTTGTATCTTTTTGCCCTCCCTGTTATGGTTGACACATTGTGTCAACTTGGGAAGGTTAGAAGTTTATCTTAGAGGCTCAGCAGGAAGCCAGGTTCCTTACTTTGTAAACATCCTCATCCTGTGCAAGAGGAGGGCACAGGGATTGGGAGTGCTACCCTGGGGTGGGGACCTGGGGGTGGCTTGTGTACAATATAAGGGAGGAAAAGAGGCTTGCTCTTGACCCATTTTGTTTTGGCTGCTTTTGCTGGCTACTGCCTTGAATTATTGCCCCTCAGCCACACCACCCTGCCTTGGAGTCAGATGATTATGGACTGAAACCTCCACAAACAGTGAGCTAAATAAACCTTTCCTTCCTTCATTTTGGGTGTCAGGTATTTTGTCCCAGAAATGTGAGAAAAGTAACCAAGACATGCCCCTTCATCTCCAACCCCCAACTCCACTCCCTTTTTTTGGGACCCTTTCTCAATTGCAAAAGATCTCTGTTCTTCTTTCCTTCTCTTATGCCTTTGCTTTGCTCCTTTTGTGTATTTTGCCTTTTTCAGACCAGAGCTACCATACAGTATTTAAGCTTGTGTGTCTAGAAATGAATTCACTTAGTTTTATATTTTACATGTATATCTATTTTCCTACAAAATTCTTCAATTCATCCTTTTTATTGTTCAGTATTATTCCATTATGTAGAGAGATCCAATTCTCCTTATCCTTTCATCCACTGATAGACATACATATATATATATATATATATATATACACACACACACATATATACATATAGACTGCTTCTAGAACTCAGCTAATTGTTCTACTTTACTAATTGTGGTGCCACAAACATTATTATGCATGCATTGATGCAATATGGTGCCTTTAGCTCTTCAGGAAAGATACCTAAAAAGGGACTAGCTTGGTCAAATGTAATATGTAATTTTAGTTTCTTGAGAAATCTCCACACTGATTTCCATAATGTCTGCACTAGTTTATATTCCACCAACAACCTGCGAAACACTTGTCATTCTTTGATTTCTTGGTGATCATTATTTTTTCCGGAATGAGATGAAATCTTTGCCTTGTTTTAATTTGTGTGTGCCTCGTGGCCTGAGATGTTGAACATTTTTTCACATTTATTGACCATTTGTAATTCTTCCTCTGAGATGTTTCTAGTAATTTCACTTGACTATTTTTGATTTGGTCTTTTATTTTGGGTGGTTTGCATTTTTAAAATTTTATTATATACACTAGATATTACTCCTCTATATTAGGAATAGCTGGAAAATATATTTTCATGCTTTAGGCTGCCTTTTCACTTTACTGATTGTTTCCTTTGCTATGGAGAAGGTTTTTAATTTGATATAACCCTATGTAATTATTATCACTGCAATTTATTGTGCAATACCTTTGGAATGTACTTACCTATAACTTCAAATGCTTTACTTGTTTTATCTGTCAGGAAGTTCGGTGTTACTGGGGTATTTTCTTGAAACAGAGTCTGGCAGTATAGTCCAGGCTGGCCTCAAACTTGCACCAAGCCCAGCTTTCTATTTTAATGGTTAAATATTTGATTCATTTTCATTTTATTTACTACATGGTAAGAGATATGAGTCCAGTTTAGATCTTCTGCGTATAGACATCTGATGTTCCCAGCAACATTTGTTAATAGGGTATCTTTACTCCAATATGTATTTCCAGCCCCTTTGTCAAAAATCAAATGGCCAAATGTGCCTGTGGACTTTTCTGTATCCTCTGTTCTGATCCATACATGTACATTTCTGTTTGGTGCCAATATTATGCTATGTTTGTCACTGTTTTTGTGTAGTATAACTTGAAGATAGGAACACTAGTGATTTTTGTCTTTTGAATTTGCATCCTGACATTTTCTTCATTAGTTCTCAGAGTCTTCTTCTAGAGTTCTGTGTTTCTTCTACATATGAAAACATGTCGTCTGTAAATAAGAATGCTTGACTTTTTTCTTTTCTATTCTAATCGCTTTCATGCCTTGCTCTTTCTTGGTTGTTCTGACTAAAGTTTTGAGTACAATATTGAAAAAGTGCTGACAGCAGGCTTCTTGTTCCTGATTTTAGAGCAAATGCTTTGAGTTTTTCGCACCTTAGTATGACGTTTGCAGCGGGCTTATCATAAATACATTATGTTAGAGTGAGGTAAGGTTCTTCTATGCCTATTTTCATCATGAAGCGATGTTGGATCTTTTTTCCATCTACTGAGGTGATCCTGTGAATTTTACTCCTACTTCTCTTAAAATGGATGATAGACTATTTTATTTTACTTGGAAGTACATCTTGGATTCCTAAATTTACTGTCTTGCCCATCTTCCTAACTTCAGAAAATGACCTTGATTCTTTTTTTATTTTCTTTTCTTCTGGAAATGAGAAATTCATGTAAGATTCCAGGTATTGATGATGACAGGGGCATCCGTGGGACAAGTCAAATGCTGAAGTGACTTAATTTGAAGCCAATACTTTCTCTCTTTTGATCTTCAGCTACGTTGAATAGTATAACTGAAATTCCAAGCATTGAATGATGTAAATTGTTGAATTATTTTAATTATTGACATAGATACTCATCATAAATATAATATACTTGTTAATTTACACTTTTCTTCATAAATGGAGAAAATTTCTTTCATGCCTGTGTGACACCATTTGCTGTAGTATAAAATCTTAGATCTTACAGGAGTCTTCAATTACAAAGAGAAATTTCATAAACTGGATGTTCAATTTATTGGTGTCTGGATCTTCAGACACCTATATTGTTTGAAGCTTCTGTATAAAAATATATCACAAACAGGGTAGTTTTTACAATTATTGAATTTTTATAGTGGTAGAAATTAAGAATTTAAGAGAGAACTTTTTTTAGTACAGAGTGTTCTCATATGAAAAAGTAGATCTCTTTTGTTACTTGGAAAAATACTAATAACACTCATAAGAAATTCATCTTCATAGTATTATCTTGTCCTATTTTCATCTGAAAAGTCAACCTTGTAGTGCCATCACCTAAAGTGTTAAGGAGACTTTAATTTATGACATTTGAAAGAACACAGATGTGCATAAACATTAGTGTATGGGATTTAAAAATAATAATTCATTGTGTCTTTCACTTAAGAAATGTTTTTCTTTCTCTGTAGGTTTAAACTAAACAATTACCAATATGTCCTGGCCTTGGTTTTTGCCATTGAAGAGGTCAACAATAACCCTCATCTTTTACCCAATGTATCTCTGGGATATGAGCTCCATAATGTCGGGCCCAGTCACTGGAGGACGTTGGAGAGTTCCCTCATTGTGCTCACAGGGCAGGATGAGATCCCGAATTACACCTGCAGGAGAGAGAGCAAGCCTGTAGCAGTTCTAACAGGGACAGCATGGGAAACTTCTGCCCAGATTGGAACACTTTTGGAACTCTACAAATTTCCACAGGTGAGGATGGGTAGATGGGAAGAGATAAAACCTTTCCAGCTTTGGTTTGTGCATCTCTCAAAGTGTACATCTACCAACCACGCAGAAGGGTTTCTTTTTACCCATAGACTTCAGCATTTGTTATTGGTTGACTTCTTGATGACAGCCATTCTAAATGAGATGCAATCTCAGTGTAGTTTTAATTTCTAGTTCTCAGATGACCAGTGATGCTGAACATTTTTTCATATATTTGTTTGTTGTTTTAACTCTTTCATCTGATAAATATCTATTGATCTCACTTGCTCATTTTTGGATTGACTCTTTAAATTTATAGCATCTGAGTTTTGGTGTTCTTTACATATTCCAGATAATAGTCCTTTGAGGAACAACTGATAAAATTTTATTCTCATTCTGTGAGTTGTCTCTTCACTCTGTGCTGGTTTCCTTTGCTGTGCAAATTCTTTTTAATATGATGAGTTCTATTTGTTGATTCTATGTGACATTTCCTGTGAAATTAGTATTTTGTTCAGAAAGTTTTTGCCTACATCCGTGTCTACAGCTGTTTTACTTATTATATCTTCCAGCAGGTTAAGTGTTTCTCCTTTAATATTCAGATCTCTGATCCATTCTGATTTTGGCTTAGTGCATAGTAAGAGGTATGGGTCTAATTTTAATCTTTGGCATGTGGAATGTCAGTATTCCCAAGGCTATTTATTAAAGAGGCTATTTTACTTTGAGTGAAGGTTTTTGTCACCTTTGACAAGGATAAGCTGGCCTAGTGTGCTTAGAGCTGTTTCTGTATCTGCTAATCTGTTCAACTGATCCTAAGATCTGATTTTTGCAGCTACCATGCTGGTTTAACTACAGCAGCTTTATAATATGCCTTGCACCTGAGGATTATGATGCCCCTTTGACTTGACTTCTTTTGACCAGAATTGCTTTTGGTATTAAAGTGTCTTCTGGCTCCATGTGAATTTTAGGATTTATTTGTATAGTTCTGGAGGTATGCTGTTGGTAATTAATTGGAGTTGCATGAAATTTGTATAGTAGTTTTAGAAATATAGTGGTTTTCACTATACTGGTTCTGCCCATCCAAGAACAGGAGATGCCTATTTCTGATATTCACTTTGATCTCCTTTTAGAGAGTATTGTAGTTTTCAGCATATGTATTTTTCACTTTCATTGTTATGTTGATTCTAAAGTATTTCATTTTACTTGATGCTGTTGTGAAAGTTGTAGTTTCCATAATTTCTCTCTCAATGGGTTTTGTGTACAAGAATGTTATTGATTTTTGAGTGTTGATTTTGTAGCCTAGCTATGTTACCAAATTTGATTATTAATTCTTGAACTCTTTTGGTGGAGTTTCAGTGGTCTTCTATGTAGAATATTATGTCATTGCAAATAATGATAATTTAGCTGCCTCTTTCCTTTCTGTGTTCTTTTTATTTCTATCTCTTCTCCATCATTTTATTGTTTCTGACTTTAGAATGAAAGTTTTATTAAATGTGGGAAGTCAGATTGTCATACATGGCTTTTATTACATTGAGATAAAGACCTTATATTCCAATTCTCTGTAGCATTTTATCATGAACAGGAGTTGGACTTCATGAAATGCTTTTTCTGCATTTATTAAGATGATCATACAGTTTTTTCTTCTCTGCATTGTTGTGATGCATTGAATTTATAGACTTACATATGCTGAACCATTCCTGTATCTCTGGGGTGAATCCAATTTGATCATGGCATTCCTACTCCTGATGATTTGCTGCAATCTGTTTACCTGCATCTTATTTAGGATTTTAGCATTGGTGTTGATTAAAATGATTTGCCCGTAGTTCTCTTTTTTGGCTGTGTCTTTCTCTGGTTTTGGTATCAGGGTGATGCTTGCTTCCAGGAGTAAGTTTAAGAATATTGTATCACATTCCATTTCGTGAAAGAGTTTGAAGAGTAATGACATTACATCTTGTCTGAGTCCTTGAAGAATTCAGTAGTGGCCCCATTAAGACTTGCACTATTCTTTGTTGGTAGTTTTTAAATTATTTTTTCTGTTTAAGTAACTAATATTAGGTTATGTACAAGTTTTTATCTTCATGATTCAACTTTGGTAATTCACATGTATCTAGACATCTATCTGTTACTTCTGACTTTTTCATATTAGAGCATAAGTTCTCAAAGAAGGTATTGGAAACTTTCTGCAGGATCTGTTGTGATTTTATCCTTTTCCTTCTGATATTGCATGAATTTCATTCTTGCTCTTCCATGTTTGATAAGGTCGGCAAAGTTTTGTCTACTTTTTCAAGGAACCACCTCTTTGTTAATTGGATCTTTGCATTATTTTCTTAGTTTACATACATTAACTTCTGCTTAGATCTTTATGAATTCTTCATTCATACATATTCTGTATTTAAATTGCTCTAGTTCCTAGAACCTTGAAGTTCAATATTAGGTTATTTCCCTGAGCTCCTTCTGTTTTTCTGATGTGGGAAGGCACTACTGTGATTTGCCCCCACAAGGCTGCTTTCATTGTATCCAAATATGTTTTATTATCTTTACCATTCAATTGAAGAAACTGTCTGAATTCTTTAATTTCATCTGTAACCATTGGTGGTACAAACACTATGGAAATCACTATGAAGATTCCACAAAAAACTAAAAGGAAAGGTTCCATTTTGCCCATCTATTCCCCTTCTTGGTAGTTCTCAAAACAGTTAAGAGTCTCATGCCACAGTGATGTATTCATATTCATGTTTGTGGCAGCACAATTTATAATAGTGAAATCTCAAAACAGTCTAGGTGCCCATTAATGGGTGAATGGATTAAGAGAATGTGGATTTTATCTACAGTGCAGTACTATTCAGCCATAGGAAGGATAGACTTGGGACCTTGTTAGATAAATGGATTTACTTTGACACCATATTTTTAAGTGAAACATTCAGATACATATGTTTAAATATCACACTGCTTCTCTTGTGTGAGAAATAAAAAGTGTAAATAAGGTACAAAATATATGATACATATGAGGAAGTAGGAGAAACCTGTGTAAATGGGAAGGGGACCAAGAGGGAGGAGGGGAGGAAAGAAGTGAAAGAAATGAAAAAGAAATGAAAGAGAATGGAAAAACAAAATGGAAATAAATATTTGTAAATGGGAAGGGGAGGAGGTGATGAAATGTGTGGAGGGCAATGGGAACAAAAGAATTAAGATATATCATGTACAGGTAAAATTTCCTATGATGACCAGCACTCAATGGTGAACATGTACTAAAAAAAGTCAATAAAATTGAGAAAAATGAAAAAGATGTAAAAGAATGAGTACAAAGAATCTAGGGTCACTCACCCGTATTGTAATTTTCGACAAGAAGGAAGATGAAATTGGACAAAGGTACTTTCTGGAGCCATACATCTAAGCAATGACTTTTGAATGGTCCTTAAAGAGTGAGGTGATTAAAACGTTGCAATAAACAAATATCCCTTTCTATCACTTCCAACTTTAGATTGATACACTTCAAATCTGAGATTGTGCTTTACACCAGTCTCTTCGTCATTTTGCTTTCAATTTTCTTTGCATTGTAGCTGACCTTTGGCTCTTTTGATCCGATGCTGAGTGATAATGGTCAGTTTCCCTCTGTCTATCAGATGTCCCCCAAAGAGACATCTCTAGCTCTTGGCATGGTCTCACTGATGCGTCATTTCAACTGGACATGGGTGGGTTTAGTCATTGCTGAGGGTCAGAAAGGTCTTCAGTTTCTCACAGACTTGAGGCAACAGATGGAGAGGAACAGAATCTGTGGAGCATTTGTAAAAATGATCTCAAACACTGCCAACCTACATTTCTCAAATAGACCAACATATGATTTATGGACTAGAGAAACATCACCAGTGAATGTGGTTATCATTTACTTTGATACTGATAGTGTAGAGGATGCTGAATTTTACACTGGGAAATATTTGGTGACATGGAGAGTCTGGGTCACAAACTCACAATGGCATTGTATCAGCTTTGGGAATAACTTCCTCATGGACTCTTTCCATGGAACTTTCATTTTCTCAAGCCAGCATGAAGAGATTTCTGGTTTTAAAACTTTTACCCAGACAGCTACCCCTTTAAAGTACCCAGAAGATATTTACCTCACTATATTTTGGTCCATGAACTTTGACTGCCCTTTGTCTAATTTTGACTGTACGTTGAAGAATTGTCCACCCAATGCTACTCTCACATGTCTGCCTGTGAGTCGTTTTGACCCAACCATGAGTGACGAAGGTTACAATATATACAATGCTGTGTATGCTGTGGCTCTTGCCCTCCATGAGACACTTCTTCAACAAGTTCAGATGCAACCAAGCAAGAATGGAAAATTGAAGGAATTTTGCCCATGGCAGGTAATTGCTCTTGCATTGCGTGTGTGATGCTGCCTCCAATATGTTCACCTTGAGATGTTCCACAAGGGCTCAAATAACAGTTCAGAATATTTTATCCACAACTAAAAGAGATCTGGCGTCAGTCCCCTTGGCAGGGAGCAGTACAAATCTGAGTAGAAGTGGTTATTCAGAATAAGCAGGTGGTAGCAAGGGGGAAATAAAACATGAGTCATGGTAAATGTTTTGTGTTCCCCAGGATGTCAGCATACAGTTCATGTGATGATTTCAACTTAGCGAATCTGAAATGTTCTTGTGAACAGACAATAGGAAACACTGGATTCTTTTACATAATTTATAAATATATGTATATATGCACTAATTGGTGATGAGCACTATATTGGATATATTATTTCCATAAGTGTTGAAATTTTTAGGTTTCATATATGTAATCTGGGAACAATAGGACAGAAAATGGGTGTGGAAAGGTGTCATTATACTGGAGAGTTATTTTCTGTTTTTTAAAATTATTTTATTGGGCTCTGTCATAGCTTTTTTATGAATATTGATATTTTTGGAAAATTGTGATATTTCAGTTTTTCATAGTCTTTCATTTGTCCTACTTCCCTGGAAGAGTATCCAAAGCTGTCATTATAGAACAGGGAATAAACACAATCACGGACTTTCCCTGATGGATTTCTGATTATTAAGAATGGAACCCAGGTGCCAGCCATGGTGGCACACGCCTTTAATCCCAGCACTCCAGAGGCTGAGGTAGGAGGAGTGTTGTGAGTTCGAGGTTGGCCTGAGCTACATAGTGTGAACCTGTATCAAAAGACTAGGGCCGGGAGTTTGGCTCGGTGGCTTATACGCCAGTCTGGCAGGCACAAAGTTGTGTGGTCGATCCCCCATGCTGCAAAAAAAGAATGGGAACCAGTTATTGATAGGATTTTGCATTTCTTATAGTTGCACCACTCTCTGAAGAGACTTCAGTTTACTAATCCTGCTGGAGACCAAGTGAACATGAATGAGCACAGGAAACTGGCTGCGGAGTATGACATTCTCAACTTCTGGAATCTTCCAGAAGGTCTTAGACTTAGAACAAAAGTAGGACTGTTTTCCCCACATGCTCCAAGTGGTCAACAATTGTCTCTAAGTGAAGATGTGATAGAGTGGGGCACAGGAGTTACAGAGGTAATTTGGGTGTTATTGTACTGCATTTAACGAATCGTAAATAGCAAAATTGTGTTGTAGTTTTTCCTTGCTTTAGCTTAGAAAATGTTCATGTGTGGAAATTTGAAAGTCACATTTCAATTTAAAATTGTTTGTAATTAAGAGCTTTGGATGAATTGCAAAAGGAACAAAAGTTATTTACTCATATCTTCAAAAAACTATATTCATATCATTCAGCAAACATGGAATTTATACCTATTAAACTTATTTTATGCCTCTAATTCTGAAGTAGTATGTAAAAGTCCAAGAACTCACCAGCACATACCTGATTTTCCTCAGACTCCCCGCTCAGTGTGCAGTGAGAGCTGTAATCCTGGGTTCAGAAAATCCCCTCAGGAGGGAAAGGCTGCCTGTTGTTTCTATTGCACCCCTTGCCCAGAGAACGAGATCTCCAATGAGACAGGTAAATAAATTCCTTCCAGAGGAATTCTCCATTTCTCATTTATTCTGCCTTCTGCCTGGAAAATGGAAAATACATGAAGAGCTTACCAAAATGTAATTCCTCCTTCTTTTAGTCTCTGATTCAATGATTGTACACAATACAATGTCCCCTGTGAAAAACACACTCTGTGTCACTTGAACATCCCTGGATCCTCTTTTCTCAATTTATCAAAAGCACTATTTTCACCATACCGCATTTCTGAGTAATTCAATCTTGTGAGTTCCATCTTCTTCATAGATTGCAATATGCAGTTTTCATGCCAACACCTCACCTTCATTTTCAATACATTTAGAACACAAGTACATAGAATTTGCATTTTCTTTCCTTCCAAGTAACTAACACAATTTCAATACAGTGCAGGTGCACAGAAGTTTTGTGTCTCTCATATACAATGTGGTAGTTGTAAGTTTGACCTTATTTAGGAAATGTTATGCCCTACTCTCTCACAATTCACAGTTGTGCATAGGAGGCATTATGCAATGGCAGAAAATAAAATTAAAGTCATCAATTTTCAGTAGTCATTGGCAGGGTAATGATATGCCTTGGGTTCAGGAAACAATGCTATGTATAATATTTTGAAATAACATTTTATGTATTCATTTATTTTCTTTAAAACACGGCCTCTCAATGCACTACATGCCGACACTGAACTCACTAAGTTTCAGCCTTTTTACTGCAACAATTTTAGCTGTGTGCCCAGTAAGAACATATCTTAAACCTCACTGAAGAAGCAACATTAACATTGGATATGACAAGTGAGGGGGACAAAAATTCTCCTTGAGATCAACAGAAGTGTCAAAATGGCACATTCCCCCTTATATAATATACATGGTAACTAATCTGAGGATCAATGTTATTAAAACACTATATGGTAAGGTAGTTGGGATGTGGATTAGAGAGTATACAGGAAACCAAGACTGAAAATTTTGTGCATCATGATTTTCATTGTGTAAATACTTGAATTTGTTATACTAAATCATGACAGGTTAGAATCACCTCTCTGCTTAGGTTTTTCCATGTTTTTGTCACTAATATGTGGTATAATTCCAACTCACTGCATAATTTCAACATTTTACAAAATGCTAAAATTAAAAAAATGCTGCGAGGTATAATTTGCATACTGTACACATATAAAATACATGCATTTGTATGATATGCATTTTTACACTGAATTGGGATGTATTAGTTTCATAATTTGTATTACGTATGCATATAAAACATGTACCCATGTACAATTCTCTGTTTTAATGTATAAACTTCTCAAAGTCATGATTGCTAGAAAAGAAATTTAAAGAAATTACGAACTGTTGAAACTGAAAATACCATTCTTTAAACTTGGTGCATTGAAGCTAAATTTATCTCTGAAGACATATGCATTTATGCATTTTATTACATGTGCATGTTTATGAAAAACTAGATGAAGCCCTGAATCTGAAATATTCAGCACAAGGAACAAATAAAAGGAAAAAGGAAACAATGAAATGAAAGATAGGAAATAACAGGGAAATACAACAACATAAAAACCAAAAAACACCCCGCCCTGCTACTCCAATAGCCCAGGAGCCTCTGCAAGCCATGTGGTATGATCTGAAGGCCTGCACAGCATAACCCACCTAACTGCGCAGCCTCGTTAAGTCACTCGGAACTTTGTAGGGCCCTGACCAGAGATACCACTGGCACATCCTGGGAGCTTTGGAACATTGCTTGGTTCTTGGTTGGGCCCTGCCCAGTGACTCCAAACCCCAGGGGAGCCTCCATATGCTAAGGGGCACAAGCTGAAGACCTGCACAGTGAACTCCACCTATCTGTATAGCCTTGCTACATCACTCAGAACCTGGTAGAGCCATGCCCAGCAACTCCAAACAGCCAGGGAGCTTAGGTACATAGTGCAGAGCCTGGTAGAGTTGCAGCCAGTGACCCTAAGAAGCCGTAGAGCTTTGGTGCACTGCGTGGTGAGAGCTGAAGGCCTAGAGAGCCTACTCCACCTAGCCAGTCAGCATTGGTACGCCACTCAGAAACTGTTAGGGACCCACCCAGCAACCTCAAGGAGCTGGAGAGATTCAATGTGCTGCTTGGGGTTTACTGAAAGTCTGCCCAGTGTACTCCCCACAATCAGGGATCATCTGAGTGCCACTAGGGGCCAGGTAAGGCCTGCCTAGTGAGCCCCACTCAACTGGAGAAAGTCTCTTCAGTATGAACAGCCATAATCAACCCAGGAAAAAAATGGGACTTTGCATTTGCTTACCCCAGGGGAATACAGGAAAATGACAAAACGAAAAAGCAAAATGCAATCTCAAACCTCCAACCCATCCCAAACAAGCCTAGGAAACATGGACACAGACCAAAATGTAAGCCACATACCTGAAACTTCTGAAAAGATAGCAAGTGCAGTAAAGAAACAATCCCATGAAGATGCAAAGGAACTCCAATCAAAAATAATATCCCAGGTAAAAGAAGAAATGATAAACATAATGAAAGAAATGCTGAAAACTTCTAAAGAAAACATAGTCAAAGAGAGCGGAAAAATGAAGGAAACCTTGAATGAACAGCATAAGAAAGAATTAGAATGCATGAAACAGATTCAAAGAGATATTCAGGAAATCACAAACTCCATCAAAACCTGGCAAAACTGCCTCAATGAATGTGAATATAGAATTTGAAACCTGAAAGACAAGATTGCAACTAGTGAACAGGAAAGGAAAGATCTTTTAAAAATAACAAGTGATCAAGAAATAATCATCCAATAGTTGTATGATGATGTAAGAAAAATAATAAAAGATTGATAGGGGTTGACAGAAAAGAAGGTGACAAGACAGATGGCACAAAAAGAGTATTTACAGAAGTAAAGCAGAAAATTTCCCAAACATGGGAAAGGAAACTGATACACAGATAAGTGAAACATAAACCCCAATTAGCCATAACTAAAATAAAACGACACCTAGACATATAATAATCAACCTCCCAGAAATTCAACATAAGAGCAGAATATTAAATGCTGTTAGAGAAAAGAAATAAATCACCTATAAAGGAAAGCCCATCAGAATCACAGCAGACTTCTCATTGCAAACAATCAAGTCAAGAGCATGGAATGAAGTCTTTCAAATCCTAAAGGAAAATGACTTCTAACCCATATTTATGTACCCTGCAAGTCTATTCTTCAAAATCAATGGAGAAATAAGATACTTCCTTGATAAAGAACAACTAAAGAGCTTCATCACCACCAAACAACCCTACAAATAATTTTGAAAGATATTCTAGCTAGACACATATTCTAGTAACTATGTTTCCAAGAACACCAACAGAAAAAAACTGCAAAGCACAGCAAATGATTAAACAGAGGAGAAAGGTAAAGAGCCTACAGCAAAAAGATAACATGACAAAAATAAGTCAATATGTACTACTTATAACCATTAATGTAAATGACCTGAATTCACAAATTAAAAGAAATAGACTGGCAGAATGAATCAAGAAAAAGCATCCAACCATTTGCTGTATACAAGAAACCCATCTGACCCAAAAGAAAATTCATAGAATGAAAGTCAAAGGATGGAGAAAAATACTCCTTGAAACAGGAACCCAAAAAAAAGCAGGGGGAACTATTCTGTTTGCAGACAATGTGAATTTTAAACCAAGAATGATCAAAAGACATTAAAAAAGGTCACTACATACTGGTTTGAAGAAAGTTTCAAAAGGAAGTTAACAAACTTAAATATATATACATCAAATATGGGAGCTACCAGCTACATAAAAATATTAATAGAAATGAAAAAGCAATTATAACAGATGACCTTAACACCCCATTGACACAAAAAGATAGATCAACTAAACAAAAAATCATCAAAGAAATGAGATGTCATTCAAACTTGTGAACAAATGGACTTAGTAGATGTACAGAGTGTTCCACCCAAGAATATCAGAATATACATTCTTCTGAGTTGCATATTGTACATTCTCTAAAATAGACCATCTACTACCCCATAGAACATACTTACTTAATGCAAAAGAATTGAGATTATCCCTTGAATATTATCTGATCATAGTGCCATAAAACTGGAAATTAATGACAAAAGAAACAGCAAAAATTCCATAAACACATGGAAATTAAATAATACACTCCTGAACAATCAATGGATCACAGAGGAAATTAAAGAAGTTAAACAATATCTGCAAGCAAACGAGAATACAAATACAACTTATCGGAACCTGTAGGATGCAATAAAAGCAGTCCTCAGAGGAAAATTTATTGCACTGAATTCCCACATCAGGAAAACAGAATGAACACAAATAAACAATCTAATGGTACACCTCAAATATATATATATATATATATATATATATATATATATATATATATATATGAGCCAGTCAAGCCCAAAGCTAAAAAAAGGAAGGAAATTATAAAGATCAGATCAGAAATTAATGCAATAGAGACTAAGAAAACAATAGAAAGAATTATTGAATCAAAGAGTTGGTTCTTTGAAAGAATAAATAAAACAAATAAGCCCCTAGCCAACCTGATTTTTAAAAAAAAGAAAGAAAAAACTCCAATTCATTCAATAAGGTATGAAAAGGGTGAAATCACTACACACTCTTTGGGAAAAAAAAAGATCATCAAAATCTTCTTCGATAACTTTGACTACCATAGGTTTCATAACACAGAAAAATGGACAGATTAGTAGAAACATATGAATTACCAAAATTGGATCAAGAAGATGCAAAACTCCTGAATAACCCAATTTCAATTAATGAAATTGAAAATGTAGTTAGAAACTTGCCATCAAAGAAAAGCCCAGATCCTGATGGATTCACTACTGAATTCTACAACAAATTCAAGGAAGACTTAATTCCAACAGTCCTCAAACTCTTCAATGAAATCAAAAGGGAAGCAATTCTCCCTAACACATTCTTGGAAGGAAGTATTACCCTAATACTAAAACTAGAGAAAACTCAATCAAAAAAGAAAACAGAAGGCCAATCACCCTAATGAAAATAGATGCAAAAATCCTCAAAAAAAATGCTGGCAAACTGAATGCAGCAAGTCTTCAAGAAAATTATATACCACAATCAGTTGGGATTTGTTCCAGAAATGCTTTGATGGTTCAACATATGCAAATCAATAAACGTACTACACCATATCAATAGAGTCACAGATGAGAATCACATCATTTCAATAGAGGCAGAAAAAGCTTTTGATAAAGTCCAACACTCATTCACGATAAGAAAACTACAGAACATTGGAGTAGATATTCTTTACCTCAGTCTAATAAAATCCATCTAGGACAAACCAGCATCCAGCATCATATTAAAAGGTCAAAAACTGAAAGCTTTCCCTCTAGAATCAGAAACAGGATAAGGCTCTCCACTGTAACCACTCCTATTTGATACAGTGCTGGAAACCTTAGCCAGTGCAATCAGAAAACAGAGAGAAATAAAAGGAATAAGGATAGGAAAGGAAAAAACTATCATTATTTGAGGATGATACTCTATATTGAAGACCCCTAAAAATCCATTGAAAGACTTCTAAACCTAGGGAAATCATCCCTAAAACTCATCTGGACCTAAAATAACAAAAGCAATTCTGCACAAGCAAGGCAAGGCTGGAGGCATGACAATTTCTGACTTGAAGTTATACTGCAAAGCTACTGGGATAAAATCATCATGGTACTGGAATAAAAACAGACCTGAAGATCAATGGAATAGATTAGAAGACACAGCCACAACTATAAACACACTCAGCCACCTCATCTTTGATAAAGGGGCCAAACATGTTCACTGGAAGAAAGATAGCCTCTTTAATAAGTGATATGAAAAAGTGGCTTTTAATATGCTGAAAACTAAAACTAGACCCATGCCTGTCACCATGCACTAGACTACAGTCAAAATGGATCAAAGATCTAAATATTAAAACAGAAACACTAAATCTGCTGGAAGACAAAGCAGGTAGAAATGTTGAAGACATACAGGTAGATAGAACATGCATGGACAAATGTCACCCTGCACAGGAAATACTTCCCAGGATCAACAACTGAAATCTCATCTTATTAAAAAGTTTCTGCATGTCAAAAGAAATCTCCAACAGAGTGAAAAGAAAAGCCCACGAATTCTGAAAAAAATCTTAATTAATTGTCCCTCAGACAAAGGACTTACATCTAGAATATATAAAGAATTAAAAAATTCAATCTCCTGAAATTCAAAGACCCAGTCTAAAAATTGACATGAGAGATGAATACATACTTTTCTGGGAAAGAAATACAAATGGCAAATAAATACATGAAGAAAATATTCAGCATCATTGGTCATTAGAGAAGTGTAAATCAAAACAATACTGAGATTCCATCTCACTCTAGAAAGAATGGCCAAGATCAAGAAAACCACCAATAACAAATGTTGGAGAGGCTGTGGGAAAAAAGGATCTCTTCTCCACTGTTGGTGGGTGTGTAGCCTGGTACAACCATTGTGGAAATAAGTCTGGAGGTTCCTCAAAAACCTGGGATTAGAGGTCCCATTTGACCCAGCTATGCTGCTTCTGGACGTATTCCCAGAAGAACTGAAAATATAATATCACAATGATACATGTGCATAGCAGTACAATTTGTAGTAGCCTACTTTTGGAAACAACACAAATGCCCATCACCTGAGGAATGGATAATAAAAGATGTGATATTTTTATATAATGGAGTACTACTCAGCTATAAATAGGAATCACATTGAGGCTTTTATATGTAAATGGATATGACTTGAGACCATACTCATGAGTGAAATAAATCAAACTCACATGTGTAAATATCGTATTGTCTCCCTAGTGTAAGAAGCTGAAAGAGTAAATAAGATACAAAATCTTCAGGAAATTTTGTTGAAGGGCAACAAACTACCCAAAGGGGGAAAAATAACTCAGACAGGGAAAAGGAAAAAAGAAGGCAGGGAAAAGTAAAAAGATATAAATTTGTATGTATACACTTAAGATGGCTAAGGTGATTGTACTACTAACTCCGTTAGTTCTTGGAACAAAAAAGTTAACATTCATAGGACTAGATCAATTTTGCATGACTTTATCTGGTAATCTGAGGGACTGTTTTGAAGATAACTATGCAAAATAACAACCTTTATTATGTTTCTACCAACTTGTTTTGAAAGCCTGTATTGTTATTGTTTGGGCTTTCTGCTATTGTTATTTATTTGTCTCTTTTGTTTCTTGTTTTTCTTATATTTTTGTTTTGTTTTCTTTTGTTATTTACTCTAATACAGAAAAGATAGATGGGCATGTACAGGGTTATACATGTCTAGAATTTCTCCTAAAGAGTTTCCAAGAATCAATTTTATTATGTGTGATGATATGAACAACTCTTTTGAACAAAATGAGACATTATGGTAGCCATTGCTGATTTCCTATCACCTTGTTTGAAGTGCTATATGATTTTATTCTTTGCTTTTCTTGGTTCCAGTCTGTCTCCTATTAATTGACTTCAATATTTGTGAGGGTATGGACAGCTATTATAAAGAGAATAAGAAACATTATGGTAGCCATTGTTGATTTTCCTATTGTCTGGTTTTGAAGGCCCATAATGTTTTCATTTTTTGTTTTGATTTATTTTATAGTATTTTGTTTTATTTGAATTTATTGTGTGTGGATATATGGAGATCTATTTCAAATAAAACAAGAGGTATCATGGTAGCCACTGCTGATTTCCTATTGTTTTGAAGTCCTGTGTTGTTTGCATTGTTGTGTGCTGATCTGCTTTGTTCTGTTTGGTTTTGTTATGCTTTGTTTTATTCTCTTCAAAATAAAAAAGCAAACAAACATTAAAATTCAAAATTAAATTTACTTTAGTAACAAATAAAATTAATAACCATTGATAAAATTAACCACAAGATAAGAGATCAGTTGCACAAAAGACACTGAAAATATATGCATCTGAAAAAGTATACAAATCATTTTAAAAAAAATATAAGTAACTCCGTATCTATGTACTTGAAAATGTAAATGAGATCTGTGAATTTACAGATAACTCCTGAACGAAATTGTTCAAAATACTACATCTACTTTAGAAGTTAAATCCGTATGTTATTTTTTCCTCAAACATTTGGTGTTGATTGTTAGTTTTACTGGTGAACCTTATAAAAACTCAAGACAGTACCAGTGCTAAGTTCCTCAAACTCCTTCAAATAAATAGGGAAATCACTGCATTTTATGATTAAACTTGCACTGTGCTGCTCAAGAGTGACAATGGAAAATCAAATTTCAGAAGCAACTTTTCCCCTTTTTCTGTTTGATTTGTTTGAGACAGCATCTTAAGAAGTAGTTCAGGTTGGCCTTGAACTCACTATATATCCCAAGCTATCGTGGAATTTGCAAGGATCCTTCTGTCTTGGCCTCCTTAGTACTGAGATTACAGATGTGTTCACCCATGCTTGGCTTGCAACTTTTGTAAATGAAAATCCCATCTGGTGTTCTGATTTGTGCTATAGTTTAAGGAGGCTAAGTTGTGGGCAACTTTTGCTTACTTAATGTAACTCAGGGCACTTAATTCTAGAAAAGTACAAGAAATATCAGTATATGAAGTACAATATTAATAAATTGAGTGTTTACCTACAGTTTATAAATACATGGCAGCAAATTTTACTAACTTAAGGATAGGAGGAAATTTTGTTCATGTCACAAAATTGGGTACGAAACCATCCAAAGTTAAAAGCAAACATGAGACAGGAATGCATCTTTTCAACACTTCTGACATGCAGTCTGATGGAGATGCCAGCCAATGCAGTGATGCCAGGAAAAGAAATAAAACCAAGCATATTGGAAAGGAAAAAACATAGCAGAGTTATATAGGAATGAAGCGATATGTGAGTGTAAAATCCAAGTAAATTAGTCATAAATATAATTGCTTTTTTGTTGGATAACTGGTGAATGTGTGAAGAACTCTTTCCTCACCTCAATCATAACTCAGAATGTCAATTTTAAGACACTTATGATACTATAAAGTATGAAATATTTAGAAATATATTGTGAAGTTTTCAAAAGTTTATACCAAGACATGTATAACAGGAAAGCTCTAAGAACAATAAAAGTGAAATGAGTTGTTAAATAAAAATATATCTATATCACAGCAGTCAATGATTATAAGATATTAACATTTTAGACAGTTCTACTGATACCATGCAATTACAATCAAAATTCCACTATGTTTTTGGTAAAACCTGCAAATATTTGGAGAACTTACTATACTTCCTGCAGAGTTACAGTGCATACTGATTTCCCTGGAAATTAGAAAATGTAGCTCATGGTGGTTACTGAGCAAGTGCTCCCTCACTAAATGAATACCCAGGTTACTGCTTGCACAGATTTAGTTTAGAAAAGTGGATCTTTAAAAATTTGTGAGAGTGGAATTTTTCCTCAAGAAAATGCCATAAAAATAGAGAATACAAATAACCAGAGTTTACTGAATAAAAAGAATAAAAACAATATTGATTTGGAATTATTGGATGCAGAAAAACACAAGAGTTTGGCTGAATTAGTGCCATCTGCTACTTTGGGTGAAAGCTGTGAATAATGGGGGAATTACAGAAACTGCACTGAGAAAATTTGCAATTTTTTGGTAGATGTGGAGCAATGTGTGCCGTGTCCAGTCCATCAATATGCCAACATTCAGAGAAATCAGTGCCTCCAAAAATCTGTCACCTTTCTGGCTTATGAAGACCGCTTGGGAAAGGGACTGGCTGCCATTGCCCTGAGTCTCACTGTCCTCACAGCTGCTGTTCTTGGGCTCTTTGGGAAGCACCGAGACACTCCCATTGTCAAGGCCAACAACCGGGCTCTCAGCTACACCCTGCTCATCTCCCTCACCTTCTGTTTCCTCTGCTCCTTTCTCTTTATTGGCCGTCCCAACACAGCCACCTGCGTCCTCCAGCAGACCACATTTGCAGTCGCCTTCACTGTGGCTGTTTCCACTGTCTTGGCCAAAACCATTACTGTGGTGTTGGCCTTTAAGGTCACTGCTCCAGGCAGAAGGATGAGGCAGTTGCTAGTATCAGGGGCACCAAACTACATCATCCCCACTTGCACCCTGATCCAACTTACTCTCTGTGGAGTCTGGATGGGGACAAATCCACCCTACATTGACACAGATGCACACTCTGAACATGGCCACATCATCATCGTGTGCAACAAGGGCTCCCTCACTGCCTTCTACTGTGTCCTGGGATACCTGGGCTCCCTGGCCCTGCTCAGCTTCACTGTGGCTTTCCTGGCCAGGAACCTGCCTGACACCTTCAATGAGGCCAAGTTCCTGACGTTCAGCATGCTGGTGTTCTGCAGTGTGTGGGTCACCTTCCTCCCCGTGTACCACAGCACCAAAGGGAAGGTGATGGTGGCCATGGAGGTCTTCTCCATCTTGGCCTCCAGTGCAGGGCTGCTGGGCTGTATCTTTGTCCCTAAGTGCTACATTATTTTGTTAAGGCGCAATAGAATTTCTCTGCATGGATTTAGAGATAAAACACATTCTGCCAGAAACATTTCTTAGTTGAAAATAAAAATATGTTTTTTCTAAAATCTAAAATGACTCTGGAGTGAAGCTGTACCATTTTTTCAATTACATATTACATTGTAACATGAAATTTACTTCAATTATTAATGGACTCATTTCTTTGTATGATAATCTGAAAGTCCCTAACAACTGTAAAAGTTACCTTTTCACTTTGGATCCTATTTTGAAAAATTTTTATTCCTTCCATAAAATCTGTAATAAATTATTTTATTTTTCCTTAAATTGATTTGGTTTCTCACTTTTGTCTTGTGCACCACTTGACCTTCTTAATTGTTTTTACTCATATTTCGTATTATAACTTTTGTCTGTGGGTCACCATATTTCAGAGTTCCCTTAGGAGTTTCATTACATTTTTGGTCTTCAAGAATTATTATGACTTAAGTAGGCTGTTCATTCTTTATGTTGATAAAATATTTCATATTTCCTTGCAGAACTTTGTCTTTCAATATTCCTGATTCTATTTTTGAAGAAAATCCCTCTTTTATTGTCTTTTGAATCCTAGGTTTGGTTGATTCCATGTGATAGCAAATACTGTTGGATTTAAGTGGAGCATAATGCATTTTTGTCACAAAGTTTCATAAACATGGGTATATTAAACTCGTATATTATTTATTAATTATTAATCTTGTAAATGTTGTTATATTAAGCAAATAGTGTGTAACAGGAAAAATAAAGCATTGCATATTTATATTTATTATTTATGTAAAAGCATCAACATTTTAAACATCAATTGATTATTGGTTATTTTCAATGTATGGTTAAACTTAATGGTTTGAAATAAATTCATAATTTTGTGAGAATTTTTAAAATTTGGAAATTTTATTAATAACGTGCAATGTTTATTATCAGGCAAAACCTTAATCTTTCATGCTGTGCTGAACTATTATAAAACTTTTTTGACCTTACTTGAAGTTAATAACATTTGCGTGTATTTTAAATAAATTGGGAAATGTCATTTCTTTGCAGTGCCATCCTCTTTGGGTTTCTAAGTTTGTATATGCAATATAATATATTTGTTAAATGAAGGAAGGAAGTTAATGGATAAGTAGACTGATGAATGGAAGTATAAGGACGTGGATGGTAGAGTGTTAAAGGCAAAATACTGGCAGGTACGACCTGAGAGACATGAGGAAACTGGCCATGTCACTCAGCGCCTATCCAAAAAAAAAAAAAATACCCAAAGCTAATCTAAAAAATAATAAAAACTAGTATGAGGAAGTGAATTGGCAGAAAGCAGGTTCTCAAGCCTAAATGATGTTAAAGCACAGCTGGATATGGTGGATGGCAAGGTTTCTTAAAACCCTCATTCCTGAAAATGGTCAGAATTGCTTTATGTTCAAACACTATTTGCCTTAAAAAATAATTCTTATTTATGCTCAAGGTGTAACTATAATCTTTCTGAGACTATCCCCATTCATAGGTCTCTTTGTCACAGTGGTTTAAAACAAATTAAGCTAGAAGTAGGAAAACTGTCAGATGACCCTGATAAGTACATTGATGTCTTCAGAGGATTTACTCAGACCTATAACCTAAGATGAAAAGATGCAATGTTAATCTTAAATCAAACACTAACTTCTAGTGAAAGACAAGCAGCATCATAAGCTGCTATTGCACTTAGAGATGGATAACATATTGTTAATTTTACAAAGCTAGAAGATCAACAGCCAGGGGAATCAGCACTTACCGCTGGGGCATGAGCAATTTCCACCCAACACCTCTGCTAGCCTAGCAACCACACACGATATTGGATCAGGAGACATTTTCAAGTGTGTATTCTTTAAGGTTTAAAAAGGATAAAAACTAAGCCTTCTAGTTATTTTATTTTATTTTATTTTATTTTATTTGGCCTTTTTGAGACAGGGTCTCACTATGCAGTTCCATGTGGTCTTGAGCTCACTTTGCAGCCCAGGCTGGTCTCAAACTCACAATGATCCTCCTGTCTCAGCCTCCCAAGTGCTGGGATTACAGGCATGTGCCACCATGCCTGGGTCTTTCTAGTTATTTTAAATTGCCAGCTATTTTTCAGGAGAAAGATAATAATTCCTCTGACTTCTTAGATCACTTATTAGAGGCACCAGTAAAACATATGTGCATAGATTCTGATTCAATAGAAGGACAGATTTCGCTTAAAGGCATGTTTACCACCCAGTCAGCATCGGATATTAGGAAAAAGCTTCAAAAGATAGCCTAGCTCCAGATAGTTCTCTTGACATTTTAGTAGAGACTGCCTCCTTAGTATTCCATGATTGGGAATGGGAGAAAGCCAAAGAGAGAAAACAAAGAGATCAAAAAGTAGCAGCCCTTGTTGCAGCCTTAAAAGAAACAGAACTTAAGTCTGATTCTTGGGGTTCTAAGAAGAGCTCAGTGACTAGACTCAACTGCTACTACTGTGGAAAGCCAGGCCACCATAAGAGGGACTCCCTTAAGAGGCCCCAAGCCATGCCTTCTCTGTAAAGGCTGCCACCCACTGAGAATGAGAAAGAGAGAGAGAGAGAGAGAGAGAGAGAGAAACTGCACTCTGAGTTAGAGACCCCAGAGCTCAGATTCCTCTCCCCAGGTGGTCCAACAAGTCTAAGTGGCCTCTGGGGACTCTCCTCTTCCCTCTGGCCACACTGTTACCTCTACTTATCATCTCCACAGAGGAGCCCTGGGTAATCATGATGAGAGGTAAAAACCAATCTATTGCTGGACATTGGCACATGTCTCTTTGTCTTTCTCAATTCTGGTCTTCCTTCCAGGCATTGTACCTCGAAAAACAGGGACCAAAATATATCTTGTTCAAGCTGTAACTAAAATAACTTTCCCCTTACCCATTCCTTTTAGTTGTGCCTAAAAGCCCAGTTCCCTTCCTGGAGAGATTTTATCCTGTCTAAATACTGTAATATATATATCCAAGTTGCCAACTAATCAAAATGATATTGAGACTGGTTATTGCAAAGATTTTTGTTCATATACAAAAAGAAAGTTTTTCATTGGTCAAAATAATACATTAATCTGGTTCTCATATGTTATCAAAATTTAGAGAGAATTAAAACCAAAGATAGAGGGATTTATGACAAAACATTAGACTCCATCAATAAAGGGGACTAAAAGGCAATGAGTTACAAGTGCTATCCCTTAGGAACAGTTTCTAAACTTAGTTGTCAGCTACAGTGCTCATGCTTTGATTATACACACATTTGTATACATACTTTGATTATACATGCTTTAATTAAAATTTTTCTTGCCTAAAAGGTGCCAAACCCCAAGTAATCAGACAGGTAAAACTAATAACGAATATGTTACATTCCTTTAAGATTCCTTTTTCTGGGCTCTACCAGGTCCTGCCTGTGGAAAATGTTATGTAACACATGTTGAGACCTTAACTAACTATATTCAGTGGGCCTTAAATGACACTGCAACTGGTATCTCTCCCCTAAATCAAAAAGCAAAATTAAAGAGACAGGCCATTTTCCAAAATTGAATGGCATTAGACATCTTAACAGCAGCACAAGGAGGTACCTGTGCAATTGTAAAAACTAAATGTGTATTTATTTCTGATCCTTATGCTAATATCTCAATAGATTTTTAAGATATTAGATCATAAATCAATGACATGTCAGACTCTAAAATTCCTTGGACCTTATCCTTATCTTCCTCAT
>RJWM01019239.1:0-40966 GCA_004363535.1 Dasyprocta punctata
AAGCACGGGGAAAAAAAATTGATATACAGATAAGTGAGGCAAATAGAACTGCACTTAGCCATGATTTAGAAAAAAAAAACGCACATAATAGTCATGATTTCAGAAATTCAACACAAGAATGGAATAGTAAGGGCTGTTAGAGATAAGAAATAAATCACTTATAAAGGAAAGCCCATTAGAACCATATCAGACTTCTAAACACAAATCATTAAGTCAAAAAGAACTTGGAGTAAAGTATTTCAAGTCATAAAACTAAACAACTTCCAAGTTAAATTGATGTACCTTGCAAATCCATCTTTCAAAAATTGATGGAGAAATAAGACTTCCATGAAAACACCTGAATAAATTCATGACCAACAAGCAAGCATTCTAAAATGTTCTGAAGGATATTCTACAAAGAGACAATGAAGACTACAATTCATGAACCACAATAGAATAAATGCACCAGGCAAGACAAGCAATTAAACAGAGGGGAAAGAAATGGAACCAAAAACAGAAAAATAATGCCAAGGATAAGTCAATACAGATCAGTTATAATCATCAACACAAATGGTCCCAATTCACCAAACAAAGGAAATAGATTGGCAGAATGAATTAAGAAACAAGATACTGCATTTATAAAACATACTTAACTCAAAAAGAAATTCATAGACTGAAAAAAGGTAGAAAACAATATTGAATGTGACAGGAAAGTGGAAAAAATGGAGAGCTATTCTATTTGCGGACAAAGTAAGTATCAACCCAAAACTGATCAAGAAGAGATAAGGAAGTGCCATGCGCACACCTTTAATCCCAGCACTCAAGGGAGGCTGAGATAGGTGGAGCGTTGTGAGTTTGAGGCCAGCTTGGGCTACAACGTGAGCGCAAGGCCAGCCTGAGCTACATAGTGCAACCCTGTCTCAAAAAACTAGGGCTAGGAGTTTGGCTTAGTGGCTTAAGCGTCTGCCTAGCAGGTGTGAGGTTGTGAGTTCGATCCCTGGTGCCACAAAAAAAAAAAAAAAAAAAAAAAGAAGAGACTAAGAAGTTCACTACATTCTTCTAAATGGAACAATCCAAGAATAAGAGATAACAGTCATAAATATATATGCACCAAATACTGATAACCCAACTATATAAAACAAATATTAACAGACATGAAAAATCAAATAAGCACTAGTACAATTGTAATGGGGGACCTCAATTCCCTACTGTCACAAATAGATGAACTAGACCAAAAAAAAAAAAAAAAAAAAAAAAAAAAAAAAAAAAAAAAAAAAAAAAAAAAAAAAAAAAAAAAAAAAAAAAAAAAAAAAAAAAGAAAGAAAGAAAAAGAAAAGAAAAAGAAAAAGAAGTATCAGTGCTAAACCAAACCTTTTAACAAATGGACCTAGTAGATGTCTAGAGAGTGTCCTACTGTACAACAAAGAATACTTAGCAGCACAGTGGACTTTCTCCAAAATAGACCACATATTAACCCATAGAACATACTTAAGTGAATGCAAAGAAATTTAAATTATCACATGCATATTTTCTGACCATAGTGCAATGAAATTGGAAATCAATGGCAAAAGAAACCACAAAAACTTCATAAAAACATGGAACTTAAATAACACCCTCCTGAATAACCAATGAGTCACAGATAAAATTAAAGAAGAAATTAGAGTTTCTTCAATTAAAGGATAATACCATCCAGGTGTGGTGGCGCATGCCTGTAGTTCCAGCACCCAGGAGGCTGAGGCAAGAGGACTATTGCATGTTTGAGACCTACCTGGGCTACAAAGTGAGCTCAAGGCCAGCCTGAACTGCATAGCAAGACCCTGTCTCAAAAAGACAAAAAAAAAAATGATAGTGCCAGTGCAACATACCAGAACTTATGGGACCCAATGAAAGCAGTCCTACAAGGGAAATTTATAGTGGCTAATTCCCACATCAGAAAAACAGAGTAAGCTCAAATGCACAGCCTAATGTTGAACCTCAAGTTTCTAGAAAAGAAGAGCAAATTAAACTAAAAGCTTGGATGAAGGAGGACATTATAAAGAGCAGAGCAGAAATTAATGCAATTGAGACTAAGAAAAGGCTGCAAATGATCAATGAATCAAAGAGTTGGTTCTTTAAAAGATTAAATAAAATAGACAAACACTTTGCCAACCTTATCACCAAAAAAGAAAAGAAAATACTGAAATCCATGCAGTTAGGGATTAAAAGGGTGGAATTACAACAGATCGTGGAGAAACCAGGAAATCATCAATACCTACTTTGAGAATCTGCATTCCAATAAGATAGAAGACAGAAGAAGTGGACAAGATTTCCAGATACATATTAATTACCAAAGCTGAATCCAGAACATGTAAAAATTCTAAATAATCCAATGTTAGTCAATAAAACCGATAATATAATTAAAAACCAATAAAGAAAAACCCAGGTCCTGATGCATCCACTACTGAATTCTACAAGAAATTTAGGGAAGATCTGGAGCCACTACTCCTCAAACTCTTTAATGAAATTGAAAGTGAAACAATACTCCCAAACTCATTACTGAAAGCAAGCAGAACCCTGATACCAAAACCAGAGAAGGATCCAAATAAAAAAGAGAACTACAGGCCAATCTCCCTAATGAACACAGACATAAAGATCTTCAGTAAGATATTGGCAGACAGAATGCAGCAAATCATCATGAACATTATATACTATTACTAAGTGGGACTCATCCCAGGGGTGTAGGGATGGTTTGACATATATAATTCAACATATGCAATATACCACATTGACAGAACAAATAGATGCAGAATCAAAAGATGCAGAAAAAGCATTTGCGAAAGTCCAACACCCATTCATGTTAAAAACTCTACAGAAAATTGGAATAAAATGTTTTTGTGTTAATATGATAAAAAGTCATCTACAAAAAAACAGCCAACATCATACAAAATGGTAAAAAACAAAAAACTTTCACTCTAAAATCAGAAACAAGACAAGGGCATCCACTGACACCACTCCTATTAAATATAATTCTTAAACACTAACCAGAACAATTAGAATCTAGAAGTCTTTTGGTGGAGTTTTTGGTGTCTTATAAGTAGAGTATCATGTCATCTGCAAATAACAGTAGTTTAACTTCTTCCTTTCCTATCTTTATTCCTTTTATTTCTTTCTCTAGCCTATTTGCTCCAGCTAAAATTTCCAGGACTATGTTGAATAAGAGGGGAAACAGGGGACATCCCTGTCTTGTTCCTGATTTTAGAGAGAAAGCTTTCAGTTTTTGTCCATTTAGTATGATGTTGGCTGTTGGTTTGCTGTAGATGGCTTTTATTAGATTGAGATAAAAACCATCTATTCCTATTTTCTAGAGGGTTTTTATCATGAATGGGTACTGGGCTTTGTCAAAAGGTTTTTCTGCATCTATTGAGATGATCACATGATTTTTATCTTGGGCTCTGTTAATATGATGTATTACATTTATGGATTTACATATTTTAAACCATCCCTGCATCCCTGGGATAAGTTCCACTTGACCATGGTGTATAATCTTCATGATGACTTGCTGCATTCTGTTTGCCAGTGTCTTATTAAGAATTTTGCATCTATGTTCATTATGGAAATTGGTCTGTAATTCTGTCTTACCTGGGTCCTTCTCTGGTTTTGGCATCAAGTTAAATCTTGCTTCCAGGAATGAATTTGGGAGTACTGCTGCCTTTTCAATGTCATTGAAGAGTTTGAGAAGTAGTGGTGTTAGGTCTTCTCTAAATTTCTTACAGAATTCAACAGTGAATTCACCAGGACCTGGGTTTTTCTTTGTTGATAGGTTTTTAGTTACATCTTCAATTTCATTGATTAATATTGGTTTATTTAGGATTTTTATATCTTCTTGATTCAGCTTTGTTAATTCATGTGTATCTAGGAATCTATCCATTTCTTCTGTATTTTCCATCTTATTAGAATACAAGTTTTCAAAGTAGTTATAGATGATCTTCTGGATTTCTGCATGGTCTGTTGTGATTTTACCCTTTTCATTCCTGATTATGTGAATTTGAGTCTTGTCTTTCCTTTTTTGATAAGATTGGATAAGGGTTTGTCAATTTTATTTAATCTTTTAAAGAGTGAACTCTTCAATTTATTGATTCTTTGTAGTTTTTTTTAGTCTCCAATGCATTAATTTCTACTCAGATCTTTATGATTTCCTCCCTCACATGGGCTTTTGGCTACACCTACTCTTCTTTTTCTAAAAGTCTGAGGTTCACCACTAAGTTGTTTACATGCACTTGTTCTGTTTTCCTGATTTGGGTATTTATTGCTATGAATTTCCCTCTTAAAACTACTTTGTGTCCCATAAGTTCCAGTATGTTGGTATTGTTGTTATCATTCAACTGTAAAAACTGTCTAATTTTTTTTTAAATAAAATTAATTTTAAAAACAGATGGAAAAAAAGATGACAGCCACCTGACAAACCTATTCTGCTGTATGTATATACGTACATAGACAAATGAGTAAGAAAAGATCTGGAAAGATACATATCAAACTCAGACTAGTGGTTACTTCAATGATGGAACATTGGAGCATGTGGAGATCTTTACTATACCTGCTATTTCATTTTTATTCGTTAAGAATGTAATCATGTTTCCATCATATAAAGGAAAATTAAATTATTTCCAAGAGTATATAAAATGTTTTGTTTGTTTGTTTTTTAAGTTGCAGAACTGGGGCTTGAACCTAAGACTGCATCTAAGGAAGTGTTTCACTACTGAGCTACACACCCAATCCCCATGAAATTTAATTTTTAATACAGTCATAGAATTTCAATAAAGTGAGGTGGATATGGGATCAGTAGGAAAATATCTTTATTCAGAGGTATTGACCTCAAAATTCTGGACCAAGAAGGATCTTACAATGATCTTATGTATTTGGAGAGAGTATACTCACAGTTTCTCGGCCCAATGATATTGTTTCCAAGTCTTTTCTTGAATATCATGAATAGAGTTTCCTTGGAAATTTCTGTGAAGAAATAGTTTATATCTTTAAGCAACTAGGAAAAAAATGACCAGAATAAGTAAAAAAAATCGTGGCCACCCGGGGGGTATTAAAACACAGATAAGATAACAGCTATTTTAATTTCCAGAGCTAACAGCTTCTCAGTTGGCACAATAAAAAAGGAATGTGAGTCCACTTGCACAAATGATGAGACTTCTCAAAAGCTGAACTTCCTGTCGATCCAATCTCCTGGATAAATAATGTCAGTCAATTACTTTTAATGTAAGTATTTTTCCCAAATCACTTGTTTCTAAGGTGACTCCTTCTATAAAGCAATAAATAATTCAACAGAAAAATGGACAAAAAATGCATCATTATAAGCAAATAAGAATAAAGAAACCCCATGCCAGGTAGCACCAGAGCTTTGACTAAGTACCCTTTGTGGAGGCTTCTGCAGGCAGTGGAAGGATAAGGGCAGGTGGGGCTTAGGGCAACTAATGTGCTGATGTGGAAAAATCGCTTGGACTTGATGCATAAGGAAAAAACAGGAAACACTAACCATTACCCTGTCAGGGCAAAAATTGCAAAGGAAAAAGAAAGAACCACATCAAACTGGTAATGGAGCTTATCTTCTGTGTGATAGGGTAAGGGAGACAGGGTGATCAAGGGTACTGGGGTACAGATTTCACATTATTCCATATACTGTCACTTTTTTAAAAAAATAAGACCTATCCATAAGTGACACATGTTTAAAAGAAGCTGTTAAAGCCTTATGTTCAATTTCAATTCTGCAGAAACTCATTCCTTTTTTTAAAAAGAATTTTTTTTTTTTTGAGAAGGAGTCTCACTATGCAGTGCAGGCTGGCCTTGAACTCACTATATAGCCCAGCTGGCCTCAAACTCCTGGTGATCCTCCTGCCTCAGCCTCCCAAATGCTTGGATTACAGGGGTGCACCACCACACCCAGAGGGAAACTTAGCAGCAACTTTCCTATTTAGTTTACATACACTTTTTCTGGGGATGGATGGGAAAGATATCAATCTACTCAGGAGCCTAGTGAACATTTCCACACACCAGAAGCATTCTGATGGCTTTATCTTCTATTTAGTGCCTCAAACGGAACTTGTCCCCTCAAACTGGCTCTCCTCCCTGCTTGCTGCTGCTACCTGTGATCCCACCACCATTCTCATCTCCACACAGGATGCAAACTGGGAACTCACTGGATTTTGCGCTTCTTGGTTCACCCTACCTCCCCAATTCTTCACTTGATCACTTGGCCACCCAGTGGCCCCAGAGTCCTCCCACTCTCATCACCACCACTCTGCTCAGCCTCTTCTCACTTTACCCCCAGGTTTCCTACAGCTTCTAGGTGGTCTCCCTGAATTCAGCTTTCCCTTCCAGATGACTCCACATGTGGAGTCTCACAGAGTCCTCCTGTTTCAATCAGTTCGCTCTCTTGGTTGAAAACTGTCTCTGTCAATCAAACCCCTCAAGTTGATACTCAAGGTTCATAATTGAAGATAATATCTCATTGCTTCCTAACCCAATTCTTGCCAGGCAGACTGGCCTATCAAGTCATGTTCATGCCCGCTGCTATACCTTTGGGCTGGGCTTCCTGTGTTTCCTCTACTTGACAACTACAGCCACTCTAAGCACCAGGTGACGTTTGAGCTCAGACACGCAGCTTTCCCTAACCTTCACACCTTGTGATTCCAGATTCTGGAGAATGACAGCTCCTAAGGTCTGCATCCTCTTCTATCCCTTATCATACACCACCTCCCTTTTAATATTTTCCCCCTCCTATCATTTTCATGTTCTGGAGAAAATGTTATTCTTATGTGTCCAATGTGCTTAGACTTCCTGGGCTGGACATAACTGGATGCTACATATAGAAAGCAAGAGACAAAGATGATTTCTGCACATAATTCAGAGACTAGATAATACTAGTAACAGGTAATATTCGTATATAGCCATGGGGCTGATATATGTATCACAGGTATTCCCTCTTCTAAATCTCACAATCCTGTGAAACAGTATCATAATTTCCATTTTACAGTTAAGGAAACTGAGTCACAAAGCTAATAACTTCCAAAAGATACAAAGCTAAGAAAAGAGAGATCTAGGTTAAAAGTCAGGCAGTCTGGTTCCAGAATCTGTTCTTGGGGGAGGTGCTAGAGGTTGAACAAGGACGAATCTGCACATACTAGACAATCACTTCACCACTGAGCTACACCCCCAGGACCAGAATCTACATGCTCTCATTTTGTTATATTGTCACTAAGAAAATGAGTTATAAAAAGGGTAGAGCAAAAGTGGGAAAGCCAAGGTTAAACAATGGTGTGTGGGCTAAGTAAAAATGGGTAAGGAGAAAGGGAAAGGGCCACAATAGTACAAAGGAGAATGGAACAAAAAGGTAAAAGCAGAAAGTCAGTCAGTGTGAACTGGGGAGATGAGGTCTGCCCCCAGAAGACCTTGAGGAAAAGACTGCAACATCAGGCAGAATGTAAAGTACAAAGGAAGAAAATTGATTCTTACAAGACTGTGAAGGTGTTGCTGGAGATGTCAGGCTCCAGTACAGGAACTCGGTGCAGCTTCTGCGTTGGGCTGAGACCAATACATGACAGGGTCTCATTTTTGCAGGTGCAGAGCTCACATGTGTGGGTTGCTCTGGTAGCATTCTGTTCCTTTTGCACTGTTAAAGCCTTTTTGGGGGAGTAATTTACAGAATACTGATTTATGGCACGTTCCACATCCAAAGGTGGATGCGTGACAGGAGTTAGGTTTGGATGCCGAGCCTGCCCCTGGTCTGGATGTGCTAGTGTCACCTCGGGCTGCTTTGGAGAAGGAGCTTCAGGCATCTGCAGGGCCTCAGAATGTTCAGCCTCTGGAGGGAGTTCTGAACTTACAGTAAAGCCCATATCCAGTGGTCGAACAAATGATGATGGAGGCTGAGCTCGGTCCAGACCTGGTGTTGGATTTGTCATCCCATGTGACAGTGCATGTTGAGCTACAGCCTCCAGAGATGGCTCTTGAGAGAGAGATGGAATCTCCAGTATAACTGGGGAAAGTTTATCCCCTGAAGTAGGCAGAGGAGTCATGGAATGATCCAGATGCAAAGGTTGAACCATGACAGGAGTCAGATTTGGATACCTAGGTTGCACTTGGTCTGGTTGTGCAAGTGTCACCTCAGGGTGCTTCAGAGAAGGAACTGCAGCCCTCTTCAGGGCCACAGAATGTTCACCCTCTGTAGTGGGTTCCATACTTACGGTAAACTCCACAACCAGTGGTTGTACTGTGATGCTGGGTGACACTGACTGCTGAATTGGGTCCTGACCTGGCATTGGAACTGACATTTCATGCAGCACTGAGAACTGAGCTACAGCTTCCTCAGGAGGCTCTTGAGCCTGAGCAGGGTTTGGCTGCCACAGTGGAGATGATTCCTTGGAGATTCGAGGTTTGGTCTTCTTGGGGAACTGTAGTGGCAGACCAGGGGCCCCCTGCTGAGTTGCAGCAGAATTTAACTCTTCTGGGACATTTGGAGTCTGAGCTATAACTTCTCTCTTGACTGGAGAAGACTCAGATTTTTCAGGAAACTCTGCATGCTGGAAAGAGGGATCAATCTGAATTAGAGGAAGTTCAGTAGGAACTGTAGGCTGAGCAGGGTCTTCCTGCTGGGTGACAGAAGGTTCTGCCTCCAGAGTGGGCTTGGTAGTTGCAGTAAGCTCCAGATTCACATGTGTAACTGTGGTTTTAGGCGACACTGAATGCTGATTTGGGAATATTGTTCCTGTATCTAGAGGTGAAAATGTCATACTAGCTGCCAATGGAAGAGAACTACTATCCTCCTTCCAGGGGCCTGGAGGCTGAGTTGAGAGTTCTTGCTGGATTGGTGAAAGCATGACATACACATTGGGCTTTGAGGACAGAGCTAAGCTCTCCTTCTGTCTTAGAGAATGTTCGAGAATCTCTTCAGGGTGAAATGGGATCGCTTGATCCACCAGAGAATGGTCATCAATTACAAAAGAGTTTGGCTGTTGAGTTCTAACCCTTTGCCAAACTTTCCAAGGTTCAAAGAGCTCAGACAACATGAAGGACAAAGCTGGGGCCACTGGCTGGACCAAAGAAGATTCAACCACCTTGACAGGCCCTGGAGCTGTAGTGAGTTCTATATCCACAGGCTCAACTCTAAGGGTGGGCAACTTATAATGGCGACCTGGATCCTCATCTGGAGGCTGAAGTGTCACCTCATGATGTGGAATTTTAGCCATGCTCTGTAGAAGGGACTCTGGAGCTTGAGATTCTTCCTGTACTAAAAGTTTGACTTCATAGGTCAGCTTTGCAGGCTGAACTGTAAATTCTGGCTGACTACCCAAAGGTTTAACCACCTCAGTATCCTCAGAAGGTGGAACTGGCTGCTTCTGCTCAGAGAGAGAAGGATCAACCTCCACAGGAAAGTGTAGGTGCACAGCTGGGGTCTCCTGCTCAGGTGGAGAAGATTCTACCTCAGCATACTCTGCAGACTGAGCTGGGGCTTCCAGCTGGCTTTGGAAAGTTTCAACCTCTCCAAGAGATTCAGAAGGCTGAGATGGCTTCTTCTGTTGAATGGCAGAAGATTCAGACACCACAGGAGGACCTAAAGGCTGAGCTGGGACCTCTTGCTGAGCCAGAGAAGATTCAACCTTCTTGATGGGCTCTGGAGTCATGATAAGTTGCACATATGCAGGCTTAACTCCAAGAGTAGGCCAGTTATAATGGTGACCTGGAGACTGAAGTGTCACCTTGTGATATAGTGGAGTTTTAGCCATACTCTGCAGAGAGGACTCTGGGGCTTGAGCCTCTTCCTGAACTGGAGGTCTGATTTCATCGCCAGGCTTTATAGGCTGAGCTGTGGCCTCAGGCTGGCTCTCTGAAGGTTCAACTTCTTCAGTCACCTCAGAAAATGGAACTGGATGCTTCTGCTCACTAGGAGAAGGTTCCTTTGTCACAGGAGGACCTAGAAGTAGAGATGGAATCTGCTGTTGGAATAGAGATGGTTCCACCTCCTCAGTATTCTCTGGAGATTGCCCTGGGTACCGCTGCTGCCTGAGAGTGGGCTGAGCCTCCTTATCTGTCTCTGCAGTTGACACTACCTCCATATCCGCAGGCCTAAAGATGAGACTTGGCAAATGTGAGAGATGAGTTTCACTGCTACTTGGAGATGGAACAGTGACCTCCTGATGCACTGACAGCTGACCTAAACCCTCCTCAGTGAAAAGTTTATGTTGACCTAGGGCCTCCCGCTGGGTTAAAGAAGGTACAACTTCTTCAGCAGGCTGTGAGAGTTGACATGGGCCTTCTCCCTGAGGTACAGAGGATTGGCTTTGGGGAACCTCTGGATTTTTAGTCTGGGCCTCCAGCTGGAACTGTGATGATTCCTTGTGCTCACAGGGCTGTGGAGGCTCACCTGGATTCTCCAGATATCCCAGATGTAGACTGTCATGATCAGCTCTATCCATACTCGAATCAATAGTACCATCCTGCAAGGTTGGTTTCTGAAGCTGAGGATATTCCGATCGATAGGGTGTTCCAAAACTCTCCTCAGCAAGTTGCCAATGCTGAGCCAGATTCTTCTGCAGTTTCAGGGGTAAAACAAATTGTGATGCTGTCAAACTCTTACCCACTAGAGGTGGAACAGGTACAAGTGACTGGTGCTCTGCAGCCTGCTCTAGAGCAGGAGTCTCAATCTTCCTTCTGAGCTGAGGAGGTGAAGCTAGATCTTCATTCCCATTCCCATCTAGCATTGAAACCACCTCTGGGAGCCTCTCTGGCCTGGCAGGCTTGTCATGCAGACCCTGATGTGGAACAGCAGACTTATCTGGACCTGGCCATGACTCTCCAGTCAACTCCTGAGGTGGAAGCAACATCTTTGCAAGCTCAGAGGACCCCAAGTGATCAAATCCACTTGGTTCTGCTGGGGCAGTAAGGGCAGGGAGCAGTTCCAGTGGGAGATTAGACTTGTAGGGAGAAAACAAAAAATTGGGCCCCAGAGGCTCAGAGTTCAGCTGGACTAGGTATTGGGCCCACTCTGGATGTGGGGCTACCAGGATCAGTAGCCACAACTGTGGCCAAAAAATGAGTCCTAGAGCCCAGAAGCGCAGTACAAACATAATAAGACAAGGTTTGGTCAGCAAGACCTAGGCCAGTAAGGTTCCAGCAAAACACCAGCTGGAATGATTCTGGTGGCCACTTGCTGCCAGTGCCTTGGTAACCATATATGCCCCACCCTACCCCACCATTTGTGACATCATTGTTTAAGAAAGCTTTATTAGGTTCTGGCCCAGATGGGCTCACCATGGCCCCAGGGAGCCTTTTGCTACAGTGACTAGGCCCAACTCCCTGCCTCCAGCAGAGGTGACAGCAGTGTCTTGCAGGGCCACTTCCCATATCGAGGCAGAATATGGGCCTCAGACCTGGGTAGCCCTGTGCCTTCAGGAGCCCTTTGGGTGGGGCAGGACAGAGCTACCCGTGGAAGTTGCAGGGCTGGGCCTCGGTATATATACTCAGAAGTAGGAACCCAGTCCAGCAACCTAAGCTTTTCTTCCTCCAGGCCACAATCCAGGAGAAATCCTTCCTCCTCTTAGGCATACAACTTGTAAGAAAAGCAACTGACCTGCAGGATGAGGACTAGTTAGGGTGGCAGGCAGGAGAATGCACAGTATGGTGATTTATTCCACAATGTTGCCATTTGCTCTAAACCCTCAGTATCTGGTTCCATGTTTGGTCATTCATTTCCCTCTGTTAGGCTGGGGCTACTTATACTCTCTGATGATGCCACAATGTTTGCAGGAGGGGTTTTGGAGGTGCGTGATTGGATCTGAGAGAAAGGGTTTGAATCAGTTCTTTATGTTAGCGTGTGAGGACTCTCCCCTCCTACCATGGCTCAACACACTCATCTAGATGCAACAGTGCCCTTTTTCACAGCACGCATGGGAAGACACTTAGGATGTTAAAGTCTTCAAGTTAAATAGTTCTCTTGAAACACTATTGTAAGCTGACTTCTTTCGCAGTCCTTCTTCATCCATTTATTACTTATTTCTTACCTGACACCGCTCTAGCATGCGAAGTTTAAGAAGAGGCTTCATTCATCCTCTTACGCTTCCTACTTTGCATGAGGCTGGGCCCATAGTAATGGTTTTAAAATAGAATAGATTCCAAAAGTCACCCCATTTAGGGTGGATTTAGTGTTGAAATCTGATTTCTAAAATCAGTGCTGACTTCCTTGTCTCACATTTTACAGGAAGCTAGATTCCTTAAAGTTTGAAGCATCCTTGACTTTTTATTTAAATCCAACTGCAATCATTCTTTAACATGAAAAAAACTTCAGGTATATTTCTAGAAGACAACCACTTCAAAACACTTCCAAACACTTCACGACATTTTAATCAAAAAATTCCCAAATTAAGTCCCACTGGTTTTTGTCCCTTCCTTTCTAAATTTCATAAACATAGTAAATAATTTTCTTTTAGAAATTACTTTGGGAAACTAATCCTTGGTTAATGGTTTTATACAGTTGAGTCACAGAGAGGTTCTCTGGCAAAATAGTCTACTCACATTGTGGGGAGATGCTGACACCTAGGTACTATGTCATATTGGGAATACATGAGAGTGTTCAAAGCTATAGCATGATTATACTTAAAGCTATAATTACGTTGATCCCTGAAATTCTGTTTGAGGAGAGCTCTAAAAAGGCCTGTGTTTAAGCAGCCTGACTTCCCTAAGCCCTTGAGAAGGAGCCTGGCTGCTCCCTCAGGTCCACAACTGTAGAAGTATCTGAGAGGCCTCAATTCTATTCACCAAACTTCAAACGAGGAGTCAGAGCCAGCACCAGAAATTCCCTATATCAGAAGCAGTCTCCCAGTTTCACATTTTCCTGAGACATATCTGCAGTCTTCCAAATCCTGCTGGGGTTTTGGTGGTGGTAATGGTTTATTTTTTGCTATATTGAGCACTGAACCCACGGCCTTTCACATGCTAGCAAACGCACCACAACTAGGTTGCCGCCCAGCCCTTTTTATTCAGTGCTGCTGGTTGTTTTGGATCAGGGCTACACTGTCAATTCTACCCTCATGCTTTCGTCTCCACATGCTTGAATGAAATCCTGAAGTTCTTCCCCACTTCTGGCTTCCATGTCTCCTCACTGGGATTATGTTCCACTGCTGTTTTAACACTTTCTGAAATAAAATGAACAAGCATCAACTTAAAACTTTTCTTTTTATAGAACTTTCTACATAACAGTGGCAGCACCCAACAAGGAAATATTCCTTTGGTTTTGAAAAGCAGAAAAAGAGAACACTTTTCTAGAAATGTCCTCTCCTCACACTTCAGTTTTAGCATAATTATTTGTTTTAAAATATGTATAAGTCAACTGCTGTGACTATAACAATATGCAACGTGTTGATTATTGCTACTCTTCTATTGGCTTGTTGTGAAATTGTTTTACTTTAATTTCTTACTCTTCTTCTGTTTAAAATTTTAAAAAAAATTTTTTTTCCTTAGCTATAACTGCCATAGTATATGTAAAGGGCTATGTCATTGTAATTTTGATTTGCAGCTACCTAATGATTTATGATAAGCAACTTTGAATGTATTTATTGGCCATTTGTATATATTCTTTGGAGAAATGTCTATCCAAGTGTTTTACTCTTCTTAAAAACTGAGTTGTCTCTTTTTGTTAGAACAGTACTTTATGTGTTTAAGTACTAGAAGCTTATAAGATACACGATTTGCTGATAAATAAATAAATAAAATAGAAAATAAAAATAAAACATGTATAAAATATCAACTTTCTACATTTGGTTCCATGAATTTTATGACTTTAGAAATAGGAACTAAGGAATAATGACAGGAATTTGGAAACAAAAATGTACAAGTGATTGAATAGTAAGTCATTATATGGGCTTGAGGTGAGTTCAAATCTACACTAGAGACAGTGGACGAGGAGATACTTCATGTTAGAAACAAGGGGCAATTTTCTACTCTCCAGGAACCAAAATGCCTCCAGCTTCAATGAGCAAAGCTTCAGAGAAAGTACTGCAACCTTTTATTGACACCCTGGCCTACGTACCTTACAGACAATGCAGCTTTTCTCAAAGCAAACTACAGCCATAACACTCTGAGTCTAAGGAGTTCTGAGTTAATACAAGGGATACCATAGCACATTATGGAAGATGTTGTAGTTAGAGGTTACAAGGAGAACAATTATACCCAGGACACATGACTTAAAGTACTATTTATAATGGTCACCCAAGGAGACAAATACAAAGAAAGTGCAGGAAATCTGTCCCCACACTAAAGGCCTAAAAAATCCAACTGAAGGCCTGGATCCCACAGCAATAACCCGCATGAGTTCAGCTGAAAACCTAGAGCCCATGACAATTCCCCCCGAAAGTCCAACTGGAGGCCTAGAGCCCACAACAATTACTCATGCAAGTCTGTTTCATGGATCTGCACTGGGAAGGCCCAAAGGTCAGTGGTGGAAACCACGAAGTCTATGCCAGAAGGATGAAGGATCTGTGCCAGTAGGTTGAGGGTTCTTCACTGGAGCCAGGTAGCAATGCTCAAAGTAAGGACCAGGGCTCCCCATGAAAAGTACCACATCTGTCCTTAGTGGCAACAAGGTCCCGAGCTCCTCTGACAATGAGAACAGCTGAGTTCATATCAGGAAGCAAACATGATAAGTTTCTTCTGGAGATTGAACAGCACACATCTTCCCCTCTGGAGTCAGGAAGCAATGCTCAAAGTAAGGACCAGAGCTCCCCCAAAGTGAACTGCAGCCATTCTCAGTGACAATGAGATCCTGAGCTCCTCCAATGATGAGAACAACTGAGTTCATAACAAGAAGCCAACATGACAAGCTTCTTCATGAGATTGAACAGTGCACATCTTCCCCTTTGGAGTCAGGAAGCAATGTTCAAAGTAAGGACCAGAGCTCCCCCAAAGTGAACTGCAGCCATTTTCAGTGACAACGAGGTCCCAAGTTCCTTTGACGATAACAGCAAAACTCATGTCAGGGAAGCCAGCATGACAAGTTCCTCCAGGACAACCAACAGCTCCAAAAGACCCAACAGCTCCAAACAACAACAACACTTAGGAGAACCCACAATGCTACTCTTTTCCTTTCCACTTCTCCTTTTTATGCTGGCAATAGTCCTCAGGCAGACCCTCTACACTCAGCTCTACACTGATTCATTTCAGCTGGTGTTTAAGTTGACCATCAGTTTTAAATCCACCACAGAAGAATAAACTATCTATCTACTTTTTCTTAAAAGTTGTTACTGAGAGTTGACACTTGATGAAAATTCCAGCCAGTGACCACAGAAGTCAGACTTTCCATAGAAGGCTGCCCATGCTGGAAGGCTGAGACCAGTAAGAACCACCTCTCGAAAGGAAATCAGGGACTCTAATGACTCAGCTAGGATCCCTCAGTGTCTAAACATCCAGGTCTGTGCAGCAGAAGAGCACTTCTATTCAGAGGCTCTGCTCACCTTCAAGTTTCCCTTGAGCATAGTCTGTAACATTTGCCTCACTGTGAAACTCAACAGGGAGCACAATGCCATTCAATAGCACGACTACAATCTATGCAGCAGGGGCATAAAAATGCTTCCCAGGATTTCAGAAACATACCATGGGCTGGGCCTTTGTCTTAGCTACTTTTCTCATTGCGGAGATAAAATATTTAACACCCAAAGATGACAAAATAGTTACTTGGTATCATTTTTTGGATAATGAGTTTTTAGTGGTGTTTGGACACTGAGAAAATTTCATAGGTTTTAGGATGTGAGAATTTCACAATGTAGAGCCCATCACTGATGGAGTGATGAAGGAAATGTTCAACCAGTCAAGGTATAGTTAGGATTAAAATTATTCATGTACTTAACACAGAGCCTTAGTTATCTAGTTTCATCTTTCCAGTTCCATCTGTACCAAGTGGCTATGAAAGATGGTGGGAAAGTTACAAACAGAGAAATCAAACTCCAGAATTTAAAGAATGTCTGACAGGTGAGCATTTGGAATGTAGGAAGTAGATCCAGGATGGAAAATGTTGTTGAACAGGGTACAGAGGTGTAAGTAGTATATACTTTGAGATAATACTGAGTAGAGTTCTCAGGATGATCAAGGTTAAATCAATGAGGAAAGTGACATAGACAAGAATAGGCAGCAAGGTCACTTGTTGAGTGAGTAGCCAGATCAAAGAGCCAATCAGGAAATGAAATGGCCTTCGAGAAAGGAAGTGTGGTTGACTCAAGGCACACAATGAGAATCTGTCCTGAGACTCTGGGAAAGCAAAACTGGTTGGCTGGTTACCTCAGAATAGGGTTTCTATAATGCATTAAGGAATGCTTTGCCCCTCTCTCTGGGAACTAAAGGGAATTCTAACAGACACTTGGAATGATGATGACAAAGCATCCTTTATGTGGCCACTGATAATAAACTTCGTCAAGCTCACACATTCTAAATCTATATAAAAGTAAACATAAGCAGAACTCTTCTGGTGAAGATTTCTTAAAGGCAACATAGAAAAGTTTGAGTTTCACTTGTATCTTGCAGTTACCATCATGAACCTTAAGCAATTCACATAACCAGCCTGAGTTTGAAATGATTCATTAAAAAGAGAAACCAAAAATAGAGGCTTGGTGTAGCTCAGGTATGCATCTGGAAGCATTCTGCCCCAAATTACTAGCTTGTTATTGAATTCAGCCCTCATTCCAGTGGAGGTAGGAACTGATCTTTGAAATCACCTTCACTGTTGATTTCTGAAATAGTGGCCTCCCCATTACACACCCTTTGGGGCCTTTGGGATCTTTGGCTGAATAAAATTTGCTGAGGGCATAGAATACTGTGAACAGAGAAGGTGTGGGCAGAGTGTGAAAAGAAGCTGCAAGGAAACTCAGGTCACAAAAACAGACCCTCATATTCCCTGAGTCCTTCCCCACAAAAGGTGTGACTTGAAATCCTGTCATTTTGGAAGGAAGCTTTCCTCTTAGAAAAGAGGCAACATGAGAAGAGAAAAGTCAGCACCTCCAGAGAATCGGCCATGCTGGGACTGGGAAAACACACCAAGAAGCCAACTAGCCAGCCTTTCTGGTAAGCTGCACAAGCCGTGCGGGTTCCAGGAAGAGAAAAATCAGGTAGTGCCTCCTGTGAAACTATCAGTGCACGGGCTAAGAATCAACACCCCCTCACCCTGTAAGCAACCTGCTGATTCAGAGGACAGGCAGAGTTGATAGCAACTAAGGTACAAAAAGCAACTAAATGCTTGTATTGTTTGGTTGATTTTCAGGCCTGGGGCCAGTGGTCTGAGCATCTATTGGAAGGATGACAGTACGCAGTATAGCAAATATGGGGGCTTTCCTTCTAACTTGTCTTTGAAATCCAATATTGTTCTGTTTTGCTTTGTTCTGATTGTTTTGCTTTATTCAATATTGTTTTGATTGATTTTATTCTGTTTTGTTTTTGGTTTGATTTTGCTATACCTGATGGAATGGACAACCATTGTGAAGATAACAAGATATACTATGGTAGCTATTTTGTTTTCCTAATATCCTGCTTTGAAGTTCTGTACCAATTTTGCTGCTTTGTTTGGATTGGTTTTATTCTGTCTTGTTTTGTTGGATTTTACTATCTTTAGAATAAAAAAAATTTTTTTCAAGATAAATAAAGAAAAGAGGCAACATGGGTGGAGAAGCACTGACTGGCCGCAGGTGCTGGTTGTGAGCAGTGCTGTTGTCAGAGGCTGAAGTGTTCCTGTAGTTCCAGGCTCCTGTCCTGTTCAAAGAATTGAATGGAGACAACTAATCAACAAAACAGTTTAATGTTTATTTAAAGAAAAGGAAAGGAAAAGAAGAAAGAAAAATGAAAAGATTCATCCTGTGCACTGGACAGGCCTCTACAAGAAAACAGAGCAGTGATTTCAGGGTCTTCTGTCTTTTATATCTTTCTTCTTTCCACTTCAGTTTTGGAGCGTCTCCCGCAGGGCTCCAAACCTGCTCTGCAAAGGCATCTCTGCTGTGCTTTAACAGCCCTCCATAATTCACAGCTCAGGCCCGTTTGTCCTGCCCTGAGTTGCCACGCCCTAATCTGCCTCAGGTCCTCTCCGTACCGTAGTGTCTGTTGGGATCGCCTGTTGCGGGGGTCCCCCGCTAGGCGGAGTCCTCTAGGCAAGGGGAGGTGCTGAGGCAGGACTCTGGGCCTCCCAGTCCGGGAGCGGGGAACGTTTTCCATCCCTCCCTCGGCCCAGGCCAACATCCGAGGTCCAGAGCACCGGTTCTACGCTATTAACAAGATTCTGTCCCTTGGGGTGTGACCTTCCCAGGCTCCAATTTTCCATCCCGCTGTCACGGCGCCTGCGTAGTTGAATTCAGTAATCTGCGCCTGCGCGAGAAAAGCCCGCGGTTTTTAAAAGGATGTCGCGCAGGAGGCGGGGCGGGGGGGCGGGGGGCGGGGCTCCACGCAGGACGCCCTCCCCCCCCTTCCCTCCCTCTTTCCTATTTTGATACAGGTCGCGGAGGTGGCAGCCAAGGCGGAGCTGCGGGTCCTGGGGAAGCCGGGCTGCCCGGGTCCCCTGCCTGCGGCTCCGTGTGGACCAGGTGTAGCCGCCGCCGCGCCGAACGCGCCCCGCTTGAGCCGCCCGCGGTGACCAGAGCCTCTGTCAGTCAAGAGCTGCTGGGATGGTTTAGGACAATGGCCGCGAGAAGCGGGTGACGGCCGGTGGTCCCCCAGGGTTCA
Source organism: Dasyprocta punctata (assembly GCA_004363535.1). Classification (NCBI taxonomy): domain Eukaryota; kingdom Metazoa; phylum Chordata; class Mammalia; order Rodentia; family Dasyproctidae; genus Dasyprocta; species Dasyprocta punctata. The sequence goes on from RJWM01019239.1 coordinate 18,706, forward strand.
GCAGAGTCCACGTCCATCCCCACTCGGACAACAACACGTGCGGAGCTGTGGGCAGCAAGAGCCAGGAAGCACCCAGGTCCTGATGAATTGTGCCATTCCTGACGGGTTAACCTGCAGTCAAGCTACACAGACCCTCCACCCGGGCGAGATGCCAGATAAGGGCGTGGCCTCCACGTTGGCAGCAAGGAGAACGCCGACGTCGCCGCAAGTGTCACGCTGCAAGCCTTAGAAGTGCTGAATTCACAGAAGCAGGGCCTATATTGCCTAGACAGAACTCACAACTACCTGCTCAAGTTGAAAATGGCCCATCCCAAGAAGAATTGGAAATTCAGAGAAGGCAACTGCAAGAACAACAATGACAAAAGAGGCTGGAGAGAGACTGGAGAAGGAGCCTAACACCGGAGAGCGCAGCAAGAACTCAAGCCCAGCAATGGCTTGAGCAGATGGAGCGGCAGGAACTTCTGGAAAGGGAGCATTTCCAATGGGACTGAGCTCAGAGTATCAAGCACTGGAGTTTGTCTTGGGACCACCCGCACCTCCACTCCCTCCTCTACTCCTGCCAGTCCTGCCCAGGCCTCAGCCCTCCCTCTTCCCCTAGGACTCCCGCCGCAGCTGATTATCCCTGGTGCTATCTTCTGGGTCTCCCACTCACACTTTTACCCACCTCTTTCCAGTTGGACACCCTTCCTCCAACTCTTCCTGCCTGATCCCTCCCTGAGGCTGGATTTTTCTCTGGATCTGTGTCACAAGATGTTGGTCCTTTAACTGGACTTGCAGCTGCAACTGATGGAGCAAAATTTGGGAAAGTATCAGGGGTAGAGAATTCCTCTTTCCCCAGCAGAGGGAGGACCACTGATGTAAACTTGGCCTCATCCAACACAGCAGAGATCAACAATAGAAGCAGAACAAAGAGAGGACAAAAGTGAAGATACTGATCTTATAACTTTTAAAGCCTCTTCAACACGTACACCTGAACCCACTAGAAAGAGCAAATGCAGTGAATGGCAGCTAGTACCTGTTATCTCCAGACCAAAACCGATACCCTCATCACAGAGCTGTGCCAATGGCATCCAGACAGAAGGGCACAGCTAAGACAGGCTGAAGCAGGATATTTTAGGTGCAATGAGAACTGACAAAACTAAAAGAGCTCATTGATGCAATCAGTCAGAAACTGAGAAAGTCAAAGATGGCATAGAAAAGTGAGGGAAGAGAGAGAGAACTTTAATCTAGCAGGGGTGGAGGGTGGAGGGTTGTACCCACTGCAACTTTCAACAACTCCCTATGATTTTGCGACTGTGAGAAAAACAGACAAACAGGAGGTAATCAGTGTCCCCTAGAAGCCTTCAGACAATGCAACTCTGATCACTGGCTGGAGGTAACTAATACAACTGAAATCTTTACCACAGTGTTTACACTCATGAATTTTTTTCCCCACCAGTATGAACTGTTTATGACTTTGAAGAAAACTGGAAAAACTGAGAGCATAACGACACTGTTTAGAATCGAATTCTTTTTACTACAGGATCAGTGTTCCCATGTGCTTGAAGTGAACTAGGACAAACAATGGCCTTTGTACATTCCTTGCATTGCTAGTTGTTTGTTTGTTTGTTTGTTTTTTGTTTTTTTGTTTTGTTTTGGTTTGGTTTGGTTTGGTTTTTTCCCGCTTTGAGTTTGTTGCCATACTTGAACTGGGCAAATAAAAGGCTTAGAAAGAAGGATAAACTTGAGACTTTTATAGGTAAATGGATGCAACTTCAGATTATACTCATAAGTGAAATAAATCAGACATGCATGTGTAAACATTGTATTGTCTCACTAGTGTGAGAAGCTGAAAGAAATTATATATATATATATATATATATATATATACAATATACAGAGTATATGCCATTGTTAGCCCCTAATTATTGTGTTTCAAAATTTTGTTGTATTTTTCACTTTAAAATAAAATAGAAGAGCTGAGAGTTTGGCTCAGTGGCTTAAGCACCCGTCTGGCAGGAGTGAGGCTGTGAGTTCGATCCCTGGTGCCACAAAAAAAATAAATAAATAAATAAATAAATAAAATAAAATAGATTTGAAAAACAAATAAATAAAAGGCTTGGGCTGAGGATATAACTCAGCAGCACAGCACCTGCTTGGCAATCACAAGGTCATGAGTTCGATCCCCAGTACCAATAATAATAATAATAATAATATAATAAATAAGAGGCTTTCAGATGTACATTTTGAGTACCATTGATGGTGCAATTTAGTTAACAAATGTGTCTTTGAACACCTGTGAGAGAAATAAATGTTTTCTTTACATTTATAGAGCTCCTCTTTACATTTATGCCTGCTCCTCATGCTCATACAGTTTGTATGGAGTGGGATATAACATACCTACTAAGGTACAACTTGCACCTGAAACCTTTTTCCACACACACTACATTCACATGATTTTACTTCATTTACTTCATTAGAGATTTTCTTGTGCAGATTAAGATTTGGGATCCAGAGGAAGGTTTCTCTATGCTAATCACTACTTTGATCTTGCAGAGTCTCTCTTCCATATAATTTCTCAAATTTCACCTGGGATTTTGGACTAATCTTTTATTGGTTTTTCCATTTGTTTCTTCTACAAGCCAGATGTCTGACAGTTTCCAGCATCACATTTTTGTAAAGATTTTTCTAGGAAAGATCAAGCAAAAAACACTCCCCCTAGGTAAATTTCCAATCTTCAAAGGCCACTGACTCCTAAAACATTTCATCTCCCGGCTTCTTGGGGTCTCCTAGCATCCTCCCTAAAACTCCTGCAGCCAATGGAAATTACAGTGCCACTAAAGTTGAACTACTTGGTTCCTTCCTCAGCAGCAGAGTGGGGATTTAGAGTATGGCTTTTATGCAAACATTCTTGTCTTCACAGACTTGGTCCCCAACTTCCTAACTCTTCATATAATACTTTTCTGCTCTTAGCAGTCTCTGGACACCCATCTCTCATTCTTGCAGCTTTGGTTCCTATCACCTCTCCAGTCTTATTAGCAATGAGATTTCCATATCCTTCCTCCTCTGCTGGTTCCATGGCTACACTTTACCCCAATGCTGTGCCCATTTATCCTTGACCAGTCTCCCGCTCACCCTGAGACCTTAGTGCAGAGGCCCTTTCCTGGCACTTGTGACAATTTCACCAGCTACCCCTTCCACAGCCAAGTCCAGGTGCTGGATCACACCCAGGCACTTAGAAACTAAGCAACTTGACTGGTGTGTGCAGGGCCTCAGGTGGTGTGTAGAATGGAGGAGTAGAGATCCACTCTACACACACACACATTTGAGTCAGAGGTGTTTCTAGTATCTGGTCCCGAGATTATCTGGCATTCATATAAAATCACTTATGGGGGCTGCTGAAATACTGGGTGTCACTCCATTACCTGGAAGGTGAGAGTTGGATGCTTACACAGCTCACTCTGCCTGGGCCAATGGAACCCATCACTTCCCTTTGTCTGGTGATCTGGCCTTGGAGACCCTCAGGGAGGGCCACTGAGTGGGGTTGGCTGTGTTCACGGAAGCACGTAGTTGTGTCTTTTCCTGGTACTTGTGAAGGATCCTACTCCTCTGCTCCTCTCTGCCAGAGTTAATTGCAGATTAGTCTCAGTGCCCCACACAGGGGATACAGTGAGTGTCAGAGGCATGGCACTTGTTGTGAAGCATGCAAATGAGTGGGGCCTAGCGGGATCAGAGGCTGTTGAATGGGTTCCTCTTTTGTTAGGTGCTGGATCACTGAGTTGTAGCCATTCAGGTTTCATGAGCACAGGAAGCCAAAGTATCTCACAGTAGCTGAGGCACAGGGATATTCCTCAGGTACCTGGGTCCCACGCTAAACATGATTAATCTCCGGTGCACTTGGTGGTGCATGTTTCCTCCAAGTTCTGATATTGTGGCTTCAGAATACTCAGCTATTTGGCATTTTAATAAATTTAAATTAAAATTTTGTTTCAGTTTTGGTGATGAAGGCCAGATTCTCTCACAGGGTAAGCAAGAGACTTACCACTGAGCCATCTCCAGGCATGATGGCCATTTTCAAAGGCTCCAAAAAGACCCACTGTCTGCCACTGTGGTCTTCATTCCTTAGAAGTTGAATGCAGGTCTCTTAATGCAATGCCCTTCATGGGCTCCTCTCACTAAGGTGCAACTATCTCAATGAATTTTAACCTTACTGACAGCTTCGTTTAGTGTCACGAATTCCACAGGAGCCCCACCATTTCAGACTGATGTACCTCTATTTCCTACAGTCTGTGAAATGGACATATCTGTCTGATACCTTATTCTTATTTTACTCAACAAACCATTTAATGAGTATTTTTGTGCACTACTGTATGCTAATCATTGCTCCAGATTCTAGAAATGTAATAATGAGTAAGGTAGATAAAATTATTGTTTTAATTCATTCAGACTTTGCTTGTTGTTAGAATCCTACACCATCTGGGACAAAATCTGGGAAAATGGATGTTATTGGATAGAAAGATGGAAGGAAAAGAAAGAAACCCTGTGTTCAACCCATTTCACAATTCTGCCCTCACTCACTAGTCCTTGGTCTGGGAATCACACACTAGAATTTTCTCACCATCCAGTACATTTAATTTGTAGCTATTGCTTAGAAGGCCTCATTTCCCTCTTCTGGCATCCAACTGGCTTCTAGGATATTTGTCCACAAACACAACTTTCTTCAATGGAAAGAAGTGTGTTTTACTCATTCAGTCCTCACATGTCTGAAAGATTAGCTGTCTTTCTGAATCAGAGGATAACTCTGCCATTTCTTTCCAACTGAAATGACATGACTCATCACTTGGTACAGCATCCGGTTGGCATAATCGTAACTCTCTTGTTTTTATCAGCCAGGTACCTAATGCAGGCAATAGAAGGGAGGCTGTAAGAAGTGTCTGAGAAGTCTCTAAAGAGAGGCAGTGGCTGTTTACTGTTGGATTAAGTGTTTAGAGAGTAGTGAAATCATGGTATCCACCTCTTCACTGAATATGAGCCTGTTCCAAGCCATTCTTCCTTTTCTTCTTCTGTCTCATGGAAGTAAAATTGGACATTCTGTGTGCAGAATGACCAACAGTGTAAAAACAACCAGGACAATCTCTTCCCATTCGTTGGAACATTTAAGAAAGGAAAACTCTGAAACTTGGGTACTGTAGAAAAGACCTAGGCTCATCAGGCCAGGACTATAGATCTGACTGGGAAGACTATGTCTTGTACTTTCAGGCATTGTTCAGTAAAATGGAACTGTTGAGTACCTCTAAAATGGCAGTGAGAGACAGTTTTCTTGAAAATTCTCAAGCCTAAAACCTGGGATGGTTTGACCTGTTGAAAAGAGTAAGGAAACCAGAAGAAACCAAATCTATTACCTGAGGCCTGTCTCTGTGGACCCTTAAGTTTTCTCTTCTGTAAAACAAGGATTGACTGTCTCTCAGCACATTATGCTGAGGGCCAACTTGACTCAGTAAAAGTAGGCAATAATTAATAAGTTGGTGCAAGGATAAACTGAGTCTGTACTAGGCCTACAGACCTGTGGCTGGCTAACAGACAGGTTAATCTTTAAGCCAACAGTTAGAGCCAAGATAAGCAAACAGTCTGTGAAGTTCTGGCACCTCAAAGCAAGATAAGGCAGCTGAGGACTTTGACTCATCCAAATTCCTTCTAGCTCAGTAGTCTAGTTAGCAGATAATCAGACTACTAGTTAACCATGATCTGCTCCTGTGTGCTTTTCCAAAAACGCATTGTTCTTCAATTCCTGAACTTTGATTATATAGCAGTCCACCCCGTCATTTCCTGCAGCCCACAAGGGCACTCCCCAATCAAGCTGTACACCTAATAAAGGCCAAGAACACTGAGTCTTTAAGTCTTAATCCTTTTGGGCTTTGACCATCCTGGTGCCCCTAAAATATATGTATCTTGTCTGTGTTTTATTCTTTCATCATACCCCTGAGCAGGAGATAAGTGGTCCCAGGCCAGGGACCCAATAAGATTGGGCTAGGAATTAAATGAGTTTGGAGAGTAGGCTCAGAGAAGATTGCTTTTTTTCATTCTGGAAGGCCCAGAACAGATAATGAATGCCTAGGAGTGGAGGTGGACTTGTGTGACTTGCAATTTCCTAAGTGACAAGTGTCACCTTCATCCAGTAACGTTGAACAGCCCCTTGGGGGCATCACCCAAGTTCTCTTTTTGTTCCTTTCAAAGTAGGTCTCCTGAAGCTACACCTCTCTTTTTTGGTTCTTGGTGTCAGTGAAGCGTATTCAATATCAGGAAGTGACACTAGTCCCATAGGATGGTAGGCTGGGAGTCTGAGACACCATGTAGATAACGGAGCATTGATTGTCCCAGGAAGCAGGGGACCCGATGCCTCAGACAGTTTCCATCAGCAAGTTCTTATGTCATTGATTGTCACGTTTCTGCCTCCCTGAACCTCTGCTGCACAGACACGAATAGGTAGGGTGCTTTGACTTCCTACAAGGAAAGGTAAAGGTGTCCTGAATTGTGTCCCAAGCCCCAAAGTCCGGTTTTGTGAATTATCAAGTAAATGGCTGTTTTAGATTCTTCTGAGCCGTCAATAATTTTGTGGCTTTTCTCTTTTTATTTGCTTCACTTTGTGGTTTTACTGACACTTAATTTTAAATGATAGTTACTTGTCTTTTGTCAGGTTCCACTCTGACGTCTCTTAGTCTCAAGTTACATTGCTTACGTTTGCGTGTTTGCTGCAGGCTGTTATCTGTCCACAGCACCCACTTACTGACAGCTCCTCCTAAGGAATACTGTTACTCTCCACTAATTAGTTTAACAGACCTAGACTATTATTTCGATAGTTGGGGTCTCATCTCTAAATTCCTAGCCTTGCAGCCGTCTGAGGAAAGGGCGACTCGAGATAAAAGGCTGTCTAGACAAGACTGTCAGATAGGCAGGCCAGAGGAGTGAACAGCGGGGTATTTGCTGGAGAAGCGAGAAGAAAAGGGACCCACAGATGGCGAAGATCACAAGGAGACACCCCCTGTTCTGTCCTTGCGATGGCATAGAGGGGACACAAGGGTTCATAGGAAGAATGAGAATCAGACCGCAGGTGGCTAACTGAAACAATCGACCCGACTGCAAAGCTCTTGTCTGTATAGGAAAGGCTCCAGGTGCGCCCGAACAGTCCCAGGCCTCGGCCAGCACATACGCGGTCTGACTTGTCTTTTGCCCTCAGTCAGAGAACTGCACACAGGAACGAATCTCCCACAGCCCAGCGGCGTTCGCCACACCCAGGAAACGCGGGACAAACCTGGGTCCAGCGGAACGGAAGTGCTTCTGCCCTCACCAAAGATGGCGGAATGGGGGACTGTCGGGCGGAAGTGGTAACTGGGAAACTTGATCTCAGCACTGCATCTCAGTGGCCAAGGCCTCTTCCACAGCCCTGAAGCGGCTGGATCTGTGAGAACCCGACGTGCTTTTCGAGACTCATGTGGCTGAGGAAATCCGCGGACTAAAGCGACAGGTTCGGGTCGAGATCCAGCACAGGAAGGAAGAGCTAGGGCCGGGGATATAGCTCAGCAGCACAGCGCCTGCCTGGCAAGCGCGAGATCGCGAGTTCGATTCCTGACACTGCACAACCACCACCCCCCAAAAAAGGAGGAGGAGCTGCAGCAGATGGTGGGCGAGCGGTACCGCGACCTGATCGAGGCGCCCGACACCATCGGCCAGATGCGCCGCTGCGCCGAGGGGCTGGTGGACGCGGTGAAGGCCACCGACCAGTACTGCGCCCGCCTCCGCCAGGCCGGCTCGGCCGCCTCCCGGCCCCCGCGGGCCCTGCAGGTCAGTCCCGCAGCCTCATCACCGGGAGGGAGCGGCGCCGGCCGGCCCTGCTGGGCTGCAGGTGCTTTCGCGATAAGTCGTCCACAGTGTCTCCTGAAGCCGCCCCGACACCCCGCCCCCACCCCATCCCATCCGCTCACCGCGGTCGGACTGCCTGTTAGGGCTAAAACCCCCTGGGACTCGAGTTCACCCTTTACCGAATTTACCACCTCCAGACATTGTTCTCCGGGGAACAGATTTCTCCCTTATGTTCACAGCTTCCCCTCAAGTCATTCATTCTTCATCCCAGTCATCTTTCCCGGTCCCGTCCCCAGGAATAAATTCACCCAGCCAGGTGGCATCCCCGCCTTTAGAGTTGGAGGGGGGCACAGCGGGCCAGCCCTGACCTTTGAGCACCCGAGCATGTGCATGATAGGGAATAAAGGATCTTCCAATTCAGGTCTCCCTGTCTTTTTTGCCCCAAACACTAATGATAAGCCCTGATGAGGAGGGATGGGACTGTAAATATAGAGCAGCCTCTGGCTTCCCTGAAGAAAATTGACTTAGGGATGAGCAGAGTGGAGGGCATGGAGGTGAAGCAGGTATACGAGGCATTTGTGCATAACCTGTAACAACTTACTGCGATATGGAAGAGGAAATTGCAAAACTACGTTTAGATCCCATGTAGAACCTTCTCATGCTACCTGGGTTGTAGAAAAATCCAGGCCAATGAATGGGGTAACACAATAGAAGTATATGTAGAAGGCTGAAAATCCTTTGGAAAATTTTGAATTGAGTGAACTCTTCTCTCCCCTGAGCTGTACATTAAGTTTAAGTACATGTCCCCATGCAGATGGCTAGATATTGCTATAACTGAATATACTTCCAGACTTATAAAAATACTAACTTGTGTTATGCCTGATTTGATTTTATTTTAAAGAAAAAAATAAAATTTCAAAACAACAATTAGGGGGGTAACAACGGTATATACATTGCGTATTGTTATCTTCAAATCAGTTTCTCAGAGTACAAGATATCTGCATTTAATTGTCCGAACAATGTTAGCACAAACCTTTCTCTTCAATGAGCTCAGAGAAATCAGTAGTATAATTATCTTAATTATCTTATGTATATAGCTTATTTCAGCTCACATTAGTGAGACAATACAGTGTTTTCACATGTGGGCCCGATTTATTTCATTTATAAGTATGGTCTCAGGATGCATCCATTCACCTATAAATGTCTCCAGTTTATCCTTTATGACTGAGTAGTACCCCACTGTATAAAAATACCACATCTTTTTTATCCATTCCTCAGTCGATGGGCATTTAGGTTGTTCCCAAGATCTAGCTATTACAAATTGTGCTACTATAAATATGAGTGTACATATATTGCTGTGGTGTGATGTTTTTAATTCTTCTGGGGATACCCAGAAGGGGAATAGCTGGGTCAAATGGGACCACCAACCCTAGTTTTTTGAGGAACCTCCACACTGATTTCCATAGTGGTTGCACCAGTCTATACTCTCACCAGCAGTGGAGAAGGGTTCCTTTTTCTCCACAGCCCCTCTAGCATTTGTTATTGGTTGATTTCTTAATAATAGCCATTCTTTCTGGGGTGAGATGGAATCCCAGTGTTAATTTGCATCTCTCAAATGACCAATTACGTTGCACATGTTTCATATATTTATTTGCTGTTCGTATTTCTTCATCTGAGAAGTGTGTATCATCTTGGATGCCCATTTTTGGATTGGGTCTTTAAATTTGGGAGGACTGATTTTTTTGAGTTCTTTATATTTTCTTGATAGTAGTCCTTTGTCTGAGGAACAGCTGGGAAACATTTTCTCCCACATTGTGGGTTGTCTCTTCACTCTGTTGGTGGTTTCCCTTGCACATAAGCTTTTCAACAAGATGAATACCCAGTTCTTTGTGATAGTTCCTGTGCAATCAGAGTTGTGTTCATAAAGTCTTAGCCTACACCAATGTCTTCCAAGTGTTTTACCTATTCTATCTTCCAGCAGATTTATTGTTCCTGTTTTAATAGTTATACCTTTGACCCATTCCAAATTTAGTTTAGTGCATGGTGAAAGATATGGGTCCAACTTTAGTCTTTGGCATGTGCAGAACCAATTTTTCCAGTACCACTTGTTAAAGAAGCTTTCTTCCAGTGAATGCATTTAGCACCTTTGTCAAAGATAAGGTGGCTTAGTGTGTTTGGAGTTGTTTCTGCATCTTCTAATATGTTCCATTGGTCTTCAGTTCTGGTTTGTTTTTTTTTTTTTTTTTTTTTTGCCAGTGCCATGCTGTTTTTATCTCTGTTGCTTCATAGTATAATTTCAAGTCAGAGATTGTAATACTCCCTGTCTTGCTTTTGTTGCCCAGGACTACCTTTGCTATTCTAGGTCTCTTCTGGTTCCAGATGAATTTTAAAATTGTTTTCTCTAATTCTGTGAGATATGCTATTGAAATTTTGATTAGGATTGCATTGAATCTGTATAAAGGTTTTGGAAGAATGGCCATTTTCACTATATTGGTTCTTCCTACCCAAGAGCACAGGGTATCTCTCTTATTTTCTAATATCCTCTTCAATCTCCTTTTTCAGAGTATTAAAGTTTTCAATATAGAGGTCTTTTACATCCTTTGTTAAATTGATTCCTAGGTATTTCATCCTTTTGGGAGCTATTGTGAAAGGTGCTGTTTCCTTGATTTCTCTCTCAGTGAGTTTGTTATTCGTGTACAGGAAGGCTGTTGATTTTGGAGTATTGACTTTTTATCCACCTATGCTACTGAATTTGCTTATTAAATCTACCAGTTTTTTAGTGGAGTTTTTGGGGTCTTTTATGTAGAGTATCATGTCATCTGCAAATAATGATAGTTTAACTTCTTCCCTTCTCATCTTTATTCCTTTTATTTCTTTCTCTTGTCTAATTACTCCAGCAAAAGTTTCCACTTGAATAAAAGTCGAGATAGTGAACATCCTTGTCTTCTTCCTGATTTTAGAGTGAAAACTTTCAGTTTTTGTCCATTTAGTATGATGTTAGTTGTTGGTTGTCATAGATGGCTTCTATCAAATTTAGATAAAGACCATCTATTCCTATTTTCTGTAGGGTTTTTATCATAAATGGGTGCTGAACTTTGTCAAAAGCTCCAATTCTAGAAATGTATTGATTTTCATAGTTACATCTTCAATTTTTAGTCAAACACCCCCCACACCCAAATTTGAGTGCCTTCTCTGTTCAATTTTTTAAAAAGCAAAAGCCCCCTAATTCCTGCTCTGGTTCATCCTACTGATACATTCTAGACAAGAATGGAAATCCAAGAAAAGTTGACAAGAAATACAGAAGTAATGTAGACTAGCTATAGGAAATATTTTTGGATAAATGATTAATTCCCAAAGTAATTGTGTCCATTTTCCATACGAGTTGTAGACTCACTTTCAGATTGGGTTCTTGGGAAGGAAGAATATTAAGGACAAAGGAGATTTGGAATATGGCTGTTCTACTCATTTATGCTGCTATAAAAAAATACCTGAGATAATTCACCGAACATTCTTTTATCATAATCCTGGGGTCTGGGAAGTCTAAGAATAAGGCCATGGGATTTGGTGGGTGATGAGGGCTTTCCTGCAGCAACAGCACATAATGGAAAGGGGGGCCATAAAAAGACCTCAGCTAGATGCTGCCAGCCTATTTTTTAAGTCAGTAACCCCTCCATAAGGGGATGGTTCAGAGGAGAGATGAAGATGAGAGGTTTACAGACTCACCAAGGTGAAGATTTTGTAGTCATTGAAGGACAGTGAAGCCCTCAGAAAAACAAGACAGAAGTAATAAGGTTGAACATCATAAAAGAAAGAGGATTCTTACAAGGGGAGGTAGCCCACAATGAAGCCATCAAGACTTCAAAAGGATGGGAACACCAAGAGAATCATTTGTAGCTGGAAGTTGTGGTACACACCTTCCCAGTATACTAGAAGGCTGAAGCACGATGATCACAGCCTGACAATATACAGTACTGACTCAGCAAGACCATGTCGCAAAATAAAAAAGATAGGGTTATAGCTCAGTGTGAAGGTCTTGCGTTCAATTCCCAGGACTTACAATAAATATAAACAAATAAATAAATAAATAAAAAGGAACGTTGGCAATCAGGTGGTGACTTCAACATCTTGCAAAGTGGCATAGAACTGGTTTAAGAAAGCTTTACGTCCTAAAACATTCCAGCCTCTCCCTGAGCCTGCAGAACACTGACCTTGCTTTCGTTTGCTCTTCGTCATGCCCTGCCCTGTAACTGTAGCATCAGATCCTAGAGATGTTTTACAGCATGACTGTCAGGATCAAACTGCCATTAGAAATTCCTGAGAAGATCTGGAGCTCCATGGAAGCCTCAGTATTTCCATGCCACACAGTTCTACCTTCTATACTGTCACCTTCACAGCCTGCTCAAGCTGGATTTTTCCAGTTCTGCATACAGTCCAGTCCTCTCCCGATTTGCTACACTCATCCAGCAGGTGGCAGCAGCCAGCCACTTCTGTTAAGTGGATTCCACAGAAAGCTCGCTCTCTGGTGATGGCCAGGCTTCACCACTGCAATTTTATGGACTCTTCTTGATACACTCAAGCTCTAAGCCAAGATGTCAGAAACTCCCTGTTGACCTTTGTTGTCATCTCTCTAGGTCAACCATTCTGCACAAAAGCAAGATTCTGCACAGATGCCAAACTGTGGCAGAGTCTGCTCCATAATGCTCTTAGCGGAGAGTTCTCCCCACCAAGCCCACACAGGCTCCCTGATGGCCAGAATAGCAACTGTTCAGACACTTCTCAACCAGCTGAACCATATGAGTGTAGCTTCTTTCCAAAATTTGATCTTTAATAAAGCATAGAATGAAGCAGGGTGAACAGAGGGAGCTTTATTAATAAGGATTATTTAGAGCCTGGTGTTGTGGCGCATACCTTTAGTCCCAGCACTCTGGAGGCTGAGGTAGGTGGAGCGTTGTGAGTTCGAGGCCGGCTTGGGCTACAGTGTGAGCAAGGCCGGCCTGAACTACATAGTGCGACCGTGCCTTGAGGAAAATAAGGCCGGGAGTTTGGCTCAGTGGTTTAAACGCCTGCTTGGCAGGCGTGAGGTTGAGTTCAATCCCCGGTATCACCAAAAAAAATAAAAAATAAGGAATTATTTAGAAGAGATGATTTCTTCTCATAGGTTCTGGCATCAAGGCCTAGTGTTGTTCACTAGTGGAGTGCTGGCCACCACTTTGAGCCAAGCTCATGCCCTTTTCTATATTCTCCCTGAAGGGCTGCTGCCAGATCCATCTCTGCCATGTGGCCTGCTCTTCTCTACTGTGGAGACCATCACAGGCCAGCATCTATTGGTGAGCAGTTTTATTTTTCAGCTACATATAAAACAGTTTGTTTTTCTGTTTTTCTTCTTTTCATCTTTTTTATTAATTATGTATTTTTTGTAGCACGTTTGAAGTACATGATGATTATGTGTATCTTAGACAATTTGTATACATCCGTAACACATCTTCTTTTTTTTTTTTTTTTTGTCTCCTTCCATCCTATTCCTTCCTGCTGTCTCCAACTGTTGATCCGTGGCTTAGTTACTTTTCTTGTTGCCGAGACAAAATACCCCACACTCATGAGTTACAGATTTATTTTGTTTCAGCTCACAGTTTGTAGAGGTTTCAGTCCATAGCCGACTGGCTCCAAGGCAGGGCAGCACGATAGAGGGGCCCGAAAGAGGACAAAGAGTCTATGGTGAGGCAGGCAAAAAGCAGCAAGTAGTGAAGCCTTTTATCCCATCTAAACCACAAGCCTACTAGATAGTGCTGCCCACACCCAGGGTGGGCCTTCCCAGTACTCGCACCCAGAACTATGCTAAACCAATTTAGTTATCCACACAGCTTGATCCAGCATCACACACCCCTGATCCAGCCACCTTCCAAAAGCCCTGCCTATGAGCACATAAGGCTTTGGGAGCCCATCTAAATATAAACTATAGCAATGCATTTCCCATTTGATAAAGCTCTATTTCCATTTATTTCTTTGATTCTCTTTCTTTGTAATCTTTTTTCCCTTCCCTCCCTGCCCCCTACATCTCTTGATCACCTCCTCATTTGAAAAAAATCTCCCTACTTCCTATTATCTATCCTTCATTTTGCTCTTTATTTATATTTTGAGTTTCTCAGATAAGACAAACCATAAGACTGTTTTTTTTGTTTGTTTGTTTTTGTTTTTGTTTTTTTGGTACCAGGGATCGAACTCACAACCTTGCACTTGCCAGGCAGGTGCTTGTACCGCTGAGCTAAATCCCCAGCCTTAACCATATGACATTTAAACCTGTGTGTCAGATTTATTTCACTTAGCGTTATGTCTCATTGTATATACATTTACCTACAAATGACTCAAGTTTATTGTTCTTTATGATAGCATAATACTCCATTATATAGAAATACTAGATTTCTAATCTGTTGATCTATTGATGGACATATAGACTGTTTCCAGTACTTAGCTATTATGAATTATGCTGCTATAAACATGGGTATGCATGTATTACTATATTTCTCTGTTTTTTGGGTTTTGTTTTTTGTTTTTTTTGGGTACCAGGAATCAAACTCAGGACTTTGTGCTTGCCAGGCAGGTGCTGTGCCTGCAATGTATGCTGTGAAGCTGGAACTATCTCCACCTCCAGGTTTCCCAATGACAACTGAACCTTTTCCTAGTGGGCAGGAACAGCCAGTTCCACCTTCTGAGACAACTGGGGAGGTTGAACCTCCATGTAGCCTGCTGGAAGCCAGAGCTCAACCTGCAAATCTGATGTGTGAAGTCAAACTTCCAATCCAGCAAGAGACTCAAGCTCCAGAGTCTCCTCCTCAGAGTATGGCTAAAATTCCACATCATCAGGTGACACTTCAGCCTCCTGATGAGGATCCAGGTCACCATTATAAGTTGCCCACCCTTAGAGTTGAGCCTGTGGATAAGTTTAGTGCATGGCAAGATATATGAGTCTAGATTCAGTCTTCTGCCTGTGAATATCCAATTCCCAGCAAAATTTATTAAAAAGGCTATCTTTCCTCCAGTGTATGTTTTTGGACTCATTGTTGAAGATCATATACTTGTATGTGTCTGAGGTTGTTTCTGCTTCCTTCATTCTGTGCCACTAATCCACATTTCTGTTTTGGTGCCAGTATCATGCTGTTTTTATCACTGTAACTTTGTAATATAACTTCAAATCTGGGATTGTGATGCCTGCTGATTTGCTATTATTACGCAGAATTGCTTTTGCTCTTCTGGGTCTCTTCTGGTTCCATATGAGTTTTTTAATTTTCTCTAGATCTGTGAAGAATGCTGTTGGTATTTTACTTGGGATTGTGTTAAATCTATACATGAGTTTTGGAAGTATAGCCATTTTGACTATATTAGTTCTGCCTATCCAGGAATATGGGCTGTCTTTCTATTTTCTGATGTCCTCTTCAATCTCCTTTTTTAGAGTAAGATAACTTTTGATGTAGAGGTCTTTAAATTTCTTGATTAGGTTAATTCCTAAATATTTAATTTTTCTTGATGCTACTGTGAATGGTATTGTTTTCCTAATTTCTTTCTCAGTGAGTTCATTGTTAGTGTATAGGAATGCTATTGATTTTTTTGTGATTTAATGTCCTGCTACACTGCTGAATTTGATTATTCTAGGAATCTTTTGGTGGAATTTTTTGGGTCTCATAAGTGGAGAATCACATGGTCTGCAAATAATGATTCTTTGACTTCTTTCTTTCCAATATGTATCCCTTTTATTTCTTTCTCTTGCTTAATTGTTTTGGCTAATGTTTGGGGTACTATTTTAAACAGGAGTAATAGCCAGGCATAGCGGCAAACACCTTTAATCCCAGCACTCTGGAGGCTGAGGTAGGAGGAGCATTGTGAGTTTGAGGCTGACTTGGGCTACAACGTGAGCACAAGGCCGGCCTGAGCTACCTAGTGTGACCCTGCATTAAAAAACTAGGGCTGGGAGTTTGGCTCAGTGGCTTAAGCACCTGCCTGACAGGTGCGAGGTTGTGAGTTTGATCCCCAATGCCAATAAAATAAAATAAAATAAAAAAATAAATAGGAGTAGTAATAGTGTATATCTTTGTCTTGTTCTTGATTTTACAGAGAAAGCCTTCAGCTTTTCCTCCACTTAATATGATGTTTGTGGTAGGTTTATCATATATGATTTTATCAGATTGAGATAAAGTCCTTCAATACTTATTTTGTTCAGGGTTTTTTTTTTTATCATGAATGGATGTTGAATTTTTTGAAAGGTTTTTTCTGTGTCCGTTGAGATGATCATGTGATTTGTCCTGTTTGTATGATGAATTGCATTTCTTGATTTGCTTATGTTGAACCATTCTTGCATCCCCGAGGTGAAGTCTCCTTGGTCATGGTCTGTGATCTTTGTGGTGATTCGCTGCATTTTGTTTGCCAGTATCTTATTGAGGATTTTTTATATTCATCTATATTCATTAGTGATATTGGCCTATAGTTCTCCTTGTTGGTTGGATTTATCGACTGTTATTGAATTATTCAAGATTTTTAAGTTTTCTTGCTTGAGTTTTATTAATTCATATATCTCTAAGAATCTCTTTCTTCTGAGTTTTCCAAATCATTTGTGTACAGGTTTGTGAAATATAGCAGTCGATAATAATATTCTAGATCTGGACATTCTCTATTGTGGTTTCACCTTTTTAATTTCTAGTTGCATTGATTTGTATCTTTTCTTTTTTAGTAAGATTGGCTACGGTTGTCAAATTTGTTTATTCTTTCAAAGAATCACCTCTGTGTTTCATTGATTCTCTGTATGGTTTTCTTTTTTAGTCTCCATTTCATTGGTTTCTTCTCTAGTCATAATTTCTTTTCTTGTACTAGCTGAGGATTTCGATTGTTCTTGATTCTCTAGGACCTTGAGGTGCATCACTGGGCTATTTATTTGGGCTTGTTCTGTTTTTGTGATATGAGCATTCACAGCTACAATAGTCCTGTTAGGGACTGGTTTCATTGTCTCATAAATTCTGGTATGTTGTAGTGGAATTATCATTTAATCTAAGAATTGTCTTATTTCTTTCTTAATTTCATGTGTGACCCATTGATTATTCAAGAGTGCTGCTTAGTTTCCATGTGTTTAAGTTCTGTGATTTCTTTTGTCAATGATTTCTAGTTTTATTGCACTGTGATCTGATAATATGCATGGTAAGATTTCAATTCTTTTGCATTTACTTAAGCTTGCTTTATTTGCTAATATGTGGTGTATTTTGGAGAAAGGTCCATGTGCTGCCAAGAAGGCATACTCTCTTGTTGGGTGAAACACTCTGTATATAAATATTAAGTCTGTTTTTTCAAAGGTTTTGTTCAGCTGTGATATTTCTGTAGATTTTTTTGCTTAGTTGATTTGTATATTTGTGATAGTGGGTTACTGAGGTTCCCCCTATAATTATGCTGCTATTTATTTCATCTTTTAGGTCAGTAGTGTTTGTTTTATGATGTTGGGTGCACCAAAGTTTGGTGCATATGTTACTAATTGTTATCTCTTTGTATTGAATGGCTCCCATAACCAACATGTAGTGACCTTCTTTGCTTCTTCTGATCAGTTTTGGTTTAAAGTCCAGTTTGTCTGAAAACAGAACAGCTACTCTTCTTTGTTTTAGGGTTCCTATTGTATGAAATGTTGTTTTCCATCCTTTGATTTTCAGTCTATGAATTTCTTTTTGGGTTGTGTTTCTTGTATACAGCATATTGTTGGTTCTTGTTTCTTCATCCATTCTGTTAATTTGCGTCTTTTGATTGGCAAATTGAGACTATTCACATTGATGGTTATAACTGAGAGGTATTGACTTATTCCTATCTTTGTATTATTTTACTACTGCTGATTTTTTTCTTTCCCTTCTACTTAACTGCTTGCCCTGTCTGGTGCATTCATTCTATTGGGCCTTTTAGCACTGTTAGCTTCATAGTCTAAGATATCTTTGTAAATTTTTTGGAGTGCTGATTTGGCAGTCATTAATTTCCTTTAGATGCTCTTTATGGTGGAGATATCTTACTTCTCTATCAATTTTGCAAGATAATTTTGCAGGATATATGAATCTGGGTTGGAAATTATTTTAGGGTTTGAAAATACTTCACACTCTCCTTGACTTTAAGGTTTGTGTTGAGATGTCTGCTGTAATTCTGATGTTTTCCTTTAGAAATGATTCATTGCTTCTCCCAAATAGCTTTTAAAATCCTGTTCTTGTGTTGGGAATTTTGGTAATTTGACTATGCTGTGTCTTGGGTTGGTTTTTTTCTGATCATACTATTTGTGGTTCTATGTGCCTTATTCACCTGCACATTAAATGTTTTTTCCACATGGGAAAGTTTTCTTCTATTACTTTTGTAAATAATTTTTATGCCATTTGTGCTGTCTCCTGATTTTTCATTAATTCCAATTAATCTTGAATTAGCTTTCTTTACATCATCTAGAAGCTCTTGGATCCATGTTTCATGTTCTCTTGTTTGTATGGTGTCTCTTATTGATTGATCATCATCCACACCCCTGTCTTCTAGATCTGACACTCTGTCCTCAAATTGGTCATTTCTGCTGCCCATACTTTTAACAGAATTTTTAATTTCTTGGATTTGTTTGAAACCTTTTATGGAATCCAGTTCTTTTCTATACTGGGCATTCATGATTTGCATCTCTTTCTTTAGCTCATCTAGATTTTTATGTGTCTTCTCTAGACTTGCTGATCATTTCTTTCAGTAGGATCATTATCCACTAAATTATGTCTTGAGTATTCCAAATACTTTATTGTACTGGTTTTTATTTTTTTTAACCTCCACTGTTATCTTTCAGTTATTCTGTGTGGTTTTCAATTTCCTCCCCCATGGTACCCCCTGCATTGGCTTTGGGGGACCTGGGAGTTTTTAGAGGCATTTTGTTGCCTTGTTTTCTCATGTTTCTATTTTTTGTTTGTTTGTTTTCTGTGCTGAGGCTTGCAGACCGATTATAGTGGGTAACTTTGTTGCCAGTATGGAGATCTTTTTAGTTAATGTTTACTTTTTAAAGATGTCCTCGCCCTCTGAGGTCCTGATCCCAGGACCTTGGAGGAGAATGAGTAGGGCCCCTCTGGGACCCCCGCCCGGCCCACGCAGTGCAGGCATGGATCAGGAAGCAATATGGACTGCCCTCTGGGGTCCTGATATCAGGACCTTGGAGGAGAACGAGTAGGACCCCTCGCGGGACCCCCGGCCGGCCCACGTGGCACCGGTGCGCAGGCTTGGAATCGGGGACAAACACTAACCACCCCCCCACCCCCCCCACCCCGGTAAGCAACCTGCTGTTTCGGAGGTCTGGCTGGATTAATAGCAACCAAGGAACATCAACCAACTTTTGTTTTGTAGATTTGGCCAGGCCTCTGGGCAGCAACCCAAGCATCTCTTTATAGCAGGCAATGTAGCAAGTATGGGGGATTCTCTTCTGTCTTGTCTTTTATCATTAATAAAATATTAAAAAATAATAATAAATAAATAAAGATGTCCTCTGCCGGGCGTGGTGGCGCACGCCTTTAATCCCAGGACTCGGGAGGCTGAGGTAGGAGCGTTGTGAGTTTGAGTCTGGCTTGGGCTACAACGCAAGCACAAGGCCAGCCTGAGCTACATAGTGCGACCCTGCCTCAAAAAACTAGGGCCAGGAGTTTGGCTCAATGGCTTAAGCACCTGTCTGGCAGGCCTGAAGTTGTGAGTTTGATCCCTGGTGCCACAAAAAACAAAAAACAAAAACAAAAATAAATAAATAAATAAATAAAGATGTCCTCTGGATATAACTAACTATAGGCTTTTGCCTCTGTCCTAGGATCCAACCACCTCTATTTATTTGGAAAGGGTGGTTGCAGCTTATTTGACACCTCGTGCCCAGTTCTTTGGAAACAGCAGCAGTATTATTTATGATTCCCATGCAATCCAGATATTGGCACTTGGAGAAAACCACTGAATAGCATTAACTATGTCACCCTGGCTAAAGTAGTAAAATCACTAACAAAAGTATCAAATATAAAGTGGATATTGACAACCGCTAAAACTAACAATGTACCACCATCAGCCATAGGAAAGTGATATATAGTTATAGAATAAAGCCAGATCTTGGTCTAGAGTAAATATCTACTTGATAGAATAACTTCATTAATGATATAATAGTGTTCAACCATACTAAGACATATTTAACTATCTATAGATTCATAAAGCTTGATGGTTATATTTATAACCATAGAGGTAGCAGGGAATTAAAGAGTAAAAGGAAATTACTAGTGTGTTGGTTACTTTTCCCTCATTACTGAGACAAAATACTCAATGCCCAGAATTAGGGAAGGAAAGATTTATTTAGTTCACAGTTTGTGGAGGTTTCAGTCCATAATCAACTGCTCCAAGGCAGAGTGGCACATGACAGAGGTTAACTGTTCATGGTGGCAGAAAACAGCACAAGCAAAAAGAGCAAAAGGGGAGGGGCATGGAGAGAAGAGTCTGTCCTTTATATTGTATGTAGGCCACACCCATTTGGGTGTAGCATTCACACCCATAACCCCAGCATTGGAGCATTAGTCATTCACAAACTCTAGAAGCCTGCGCCCATAACTGCATGAGGCTTTGGTGTACCATTCAGACTCAAACCATATTAGGTAAAAGTAACAAAAAAAAACAACAAAGTAAAGCATAAATAATAAAAAATGAAGTGTAAACTAAAGGGGAAAAAGAAGTCGGGGATTTAACTCAGTGGTGTAAGTGCCTGCCTGGCAGGTGGGAGGTTGTGAGTTTGATCCCCAGTACCAAAAAGGAAATACTGGTAATAATAAGGGAAAAAATTAAGAGACTAAGAAAAGAGACAAAGAGGACCTAATTAAACAAATAAAAAAAGATAAGAAAAGGAGAAAAAGAAAATGGGAGATAAAATCCCAAACACCACCAACAGAAACTCTCCAGAAAAAAAAAAAAAAAACAGAACTGGGCTGGACATGATGGTGAATGCCTGTAATCCCAGCACTCAGAAGGCTGAGGCAAGAGGATCACTGCAAGTTTGAGGCCAGCCTGGGCTACGTAGTGAGTTCAAAGCCTGCCTGAACTACATAGGGAGACTGTCTCAAAAAAAAAAATCCAAAAAAATATAAAACCAACAACAAAATTCAAAGCTCAAAGGAAAAAAAATCCTATATATTTACACATGTGATTTACTTCTGGGATCTTCAGTCTTTGGAATCCAGCAAGTCATTGTCCTCTCCACCCAACTTTATAGCCTGCAGGTTTGTGAGGTCACCCCTTTGCTCAAGATGTCCCTTGTCTATAAACTCAAGTCCATAGGAGCTGTCCAAGCCAAGACTTGTCCCCACTCACATCAGTACACAGGGATACAATCAGGCCTTTGGTCTCCTCTGGATGTAGGCATCAGGACAAGTGATAAGCAGATCACTGAACTCAATACTGTCACCTTCAGATCCACCTCTGAAAGCCAGACCTACTGAATCTCCTTAAACCACAGAATGCTGGCCCTGTGTCCTTCTTAGCCTGACCTTGCACTTTTTAGGTGATCTGGGGGAATCTATGTGTAGCCCTTACCCTCTTCCAGTCTGCCTCCATGGCTGTCACTCAACCAGTCACTTCACTCCTGGAGTGAAGCTGTAGTGTAGCTGTTTGTTGGCTCCGGACCAAATGATCAACTTCTTTCCAAAATGGCACCCAATTAAAGTCTGGTAATATGGTGGACACTGCACTGAGTTTCTTCTCCAATGTTATCCCACCATGAAAATGCCACTTTTAGGGTAAAGCCCTACACAGTTTTTGTTTTGTTTTAGTTGTTTGTTTTAGTTTATACCAGCTGTGGGTTTCTCTTAGGGCCAGTGCTATTTTTGGTCAGTCCATTGTTTCTCCCTGAAGCAGTTAGTTGACTTTCCAGGCAGGCTTATCTTTCTGGGTGCGGGGCTCTCCCTTGATCAGGTCAGTTACTTGGTAGTCACCTATGTGGCCTTGTGGTGAGGGGAACCAAGGTATAGAGCCTGCTAGGAGTTTGAAGTTAGGAGCCTACAGTGGAGTGGAGGTAGGGTGTCCATCCCTACAGGTGAGCTCGTACCCAGTGATTTTCCTGGCTCATCTGACAAATCCTTACCCACTGTCTACTATGTGCCAGCCTACTGTGCCAAGCTCTGAGAATACAACAGGGAACTAGAGAGACATGGAGGACACAGTCTAGTGGTAGAGGCAGATACTGAATTCATGAATATGCACACAGCTATTTTATGCTGCTATTAGTCATTGCTGCGAATGGAGAGTACAAGTTGCCTTGGGAACACTGAATGAAAAGAATTTACCAAGGTCAGAGAAGACTACTCGGGGAAGTGATAATTAAACTGAAAGCTGAAGGTAGAGTACAATTTAGTAAGGTGAAGACAGAACAAAGTTCCACGCAAAGGGAAGA
>RJWM01019240.1:0-39563 GCA_004363535.1 Dasyprocta punctata
TATATGCTTCAGTTATCTGAAAGTCTCTTCCTGTTCCCATGCTTGGAAAGTTTTCTGAAATTATTTCTGTAAATAGTCTTTTAATTTGATTTGTATTGACCCCTGCTTTTTCACTCACACCTTTTATTCATAAGTTATGTTTCCTTGGGTTGTCTTGCAGCCGTTGCACTGCCACTTCCAGATTTCTGAGAAAGTCCCTACTTTCTCTCTCCCAAGTTTCCATTCTTTCTTCCAGATACGAAAGTCTATCTTTAGTCTCCTTCAGGTGGTTCTGCCAACTTTTATTGGAGTCTTTGATATCCTGGTAGTCTCTCTGAATCTGATTAATGCATTCTAGGTCTTTATTTGTTTCATTCTCAATTTCCTTTGATTTTCCATCCTCCACCTTTCCGGCTATGTTTCCTTTAGAGGTGGTTAGCGATTCCACTATTATGTATTTCATTTCAATTCTCAGTTGGGCTAAAGTACTGCTTTAATTTCTTTCATAGCTTCGTGGAGTTGTCTCCCCACTTCAGTTGTCATCTCCTCTGAGAGTTTAATTTTTGGACTCCCAACCATTTCAGTGTTAGCATCCCCGGAATTGGTTCTGCTTGTATCGGAGTCTGGAGAGTGCCCTCTACCTTTCCATCTTGGCATTTTCCTGGGCTCGCCAGTGAGGCCGTGTTGGTCCACTGCCTCTCCCAAGCCTGTTTCTGCTCTACATATGTCTGCTGCAGTGCGACAGAGGATGGGACCGCTGTCTGGTAACCCGTACCGGGCCATCCACCAAACTTCCCCTATCACCCCCAGGGCACCCACGCTGTTTCCGCCACGACCTTCCAGGAACCGTGCCTAATTAGGTGCAGTTCTGGTCTCAAGATGGATGCCTGTCCCTTGCTCTCCCTCAGGGGTGGGGGGCTGGGAGGCTGGGGGCCGCCGGGTTCACCCACTCACCTGCTCGTGACCACCTTGCTCCACAGTCGCCGCCTCCGCCTTCCCGCTGCACCGTAGCAATTCCACCATGTATCGCCAGTACCCCGATCATACCTTCTCAGCTCGGGTCACAGTGCTAATTGGATTCAGCTCCAGTTAGAGGTGCTGCTGGTCTCTGCTTTTGTTTATTTCATTTTTTTACTCTTTCTGTGGGCTACAGTTCTCATTTTAGATTCTTCTTGGGTCCAGAGGACCCATCTCCCTCTTTTTTTCTTCTCTCTGTTATTATATTAGTTTATATTCCAGCATTTGGATGGTATATTCAGGGAGCCTCCCTGTCACGGTGTTATCTGGGTGGCCATCTTGGAGGAAGTCCTTATTTGTACATTTTAGATATACATAATGATCACATTCATCAAAGAGAATTTGTACCTGTACATGATATAACTTGATTCTTTTTCACCAATTCTCCTAGCCTCCCTTTTACTTTTCATCTCCCCATTTACAAAAGTTTTGTTTCCATTTTCTCCTTCTGTCATACTTCTACTTTTCCCATCTTTCCTCTCCCCATTTGAACATTTTCTTCCTATTTTACAATACCTAACATACATTTTGGTTCTTATTTACACTTTCAGTTTTTCACACCAAAAAAGTGATGTGGTATTTACACATGTGTGTCTAATTTATTTCTCTTAAAAGTACATCCATCCTTGCACATCAAGGTGCATCCATTTACCTAGAAATGTCTCAAGTTTATGCTTCTTTATGGTACAATAGTACTCAAGTGTATAAAAAACTCATATTTTTTTCATTCACCCATTGATGGGCATTTGGGCTATTTCCAAGAGTTAGCTATTACAAAGTGTACTGCTATGAACATGGGTGTGCATATATTGCTGTGGCCCAGTCCTTTTAACTTGCGGAGGGGGGGGGAGATATAAAGAAGGGGACTAATTGAGTCGAATGCAGCTCTAGTTTTAGTTTTTTGATGTTGCACCAGTCTACACTCACACCAACAGTGGAGAATGGCTCCTTTTTCCCAACAGACCTTCCAACATTTGTTATTAGTTGATTATTTTGATGTTACCCATGCTTTCTGGGGTGAGATGGAATCTGTGCTGTATTAATTTGCATCTCTCATATGACCAGAGATGCTGAACTTTTTTTTATATATTTATTAGCAGTTTGTACTTTGTTCCTCTGAGAAGTGTGTGTTCATCTCAGATGCTCATTTTTGGATGGGGCCTTTAAATTTGGGAGGTCTGATTTTTTTTTTTTTTTTTTGAGTTCTTTGTATGCTCTTGATAGTAATCCTTCGTCCGAGGAACAACTGGCAAACATTTTTTCCTCACCTTGTAGGTTGTCTCATTACTCTGTTGGTGGTTTCTCTTGCACAAAACCTTTCAAATAAGATGCAATCCACATTGCTTATTCTTTGTGATATTTGCTGTAGGATGGCGGTTTTGCTCATAAAGTCTTTGTTTTCACCAAAGTCAAGAGTTCTACCTATTCTATCTTCCAGAAAATTTAATGTTTCTGTTTGAATTTTTAGAACTTTGATCCATTTTGACTTTAATTTAGCTCATGGTGAAACATATGTGTAAAATTTTAATCTTCAGCTTGTGCACAGCCAGTTTTTCCTGCACCATTTATTAAAGAGGCTATCTTTCTTACAGTTAATGTGTTTGGCACCTTTGTTGAAGATAAGATGGCTAAGTATGTTTGGAGTTGTTTCTGTATCTTCTAATCTGTTCCATTGATCTTCAGGTCTATTTTTTTGCCAGTACCATAAGCTGTCATATCTCTTAAGGATTCATTCATTCAACAAACATCCCTTGGAATGTATTAGTTTTTTAAAAAGTCCAAAAAAGAAAAGAAAGAAAAAACACTTACTGTAATGAAATTTATATTCTAGTACTGCAGATAGAATCTAGTAATATGTAAAAAGTAATATTACATGATCACATTGGTTTTGTTTGAGGAGTACAATTTGCATTTGGTCTTCTGTGAAAAGAAATCATTCAAGGTGATGCTTTACATGAACAGAATAAAGGAAAAAATTATATATCCTTTCAACAGTTGCAGAAAAAAACGTAAAATTCACAATTTAGTCATGATCTATTTTTTATTTAAAAAAAAGGCAAACCCTTCTAGCAAGCTTGGAATGCAAGCGAACTTTCTCAATTTAATAAATAATATTTATGAGACAAAAGAAACTGTGATGAATGTCATACCTAATGGTGAAATGATGAAACACTTTTTGGGGGATTTTTAACAAGGCAAGCATTGTCTCTCACTAATATACTTTTTAACACATAACACTGATGGGCTCTGAAGGTCCTGGCTAGGGTATTATCATAAGAAAAAAGAAATGGAATAATTATTGGGAATGATGAAATAAAACATCATTATTAATAATGCATATAGAAAACTGAAAAGAATCCTCAACCATAGTAAAAGGATTAAGAAGTGAATTTAGGAGTGTTACTAGTTATTCAAATTTTTATTAGAATTTCTTTGCACTGGTAAGAAAAAATCAAATAAAAATTATTATTTACAAATTGAAAAAAAAATCTAAAAATTATTCTACAAGAAGATATGCAAGACCTCAATGCAAAAAACAGTAAAATGCTATTAAGATAAATAAAATAAGGTGTAAATATTGGTGAGAAATACTATATGGATTGGAAGTTTCAGAATTAAAAGGAACAATTTTTTTGCAGACAGATCTAAATATTCAATAACTTACTTTGATATTTTCTAAACTTTTGAGATGGGTGTGGTGATGCACAGGTATAATCCCAGCACTTGAGAGACTGAACCTGGAGGATTGACATGGGTTCAAGGCCAGCCTGGGCAACATTGCAAGACCCTGTCTCAAAATAAATAAATAAAAATTAATTTTGAGACCAGGTCTTGCTAAATCACAAAGTTGTCCAGGCTGGGTTTGTATTTGTAGTCCTCATTTTTCAACTTCTTAGATTGCTAGGACTGCAAGTATGTGCTACCATGCCTAGCTTCACTGGGGGTAGTTCTGAAACTTGACAGGTTGATTCAAAATTTAAATAGAAAGTACAAGCATCAAGAACCAAGCAAGGTATTAAGAAGAACAAAGCCTAGGGCCAGGGATATAGCTCAGCAGCACAGCACCTTCCTGGCAAGCAAGAGGTTCTAAATTTGATTCCTGGTACAGAAAAGAAGGAGACAGAGAAGAGCAACAAGGTTTAATTTCTGATTATCATGACTATGAAGCTACAGTAGGAAGACAGTTGCACAAGTTAATAGACACAAGGGGAGGCAATAGGAAGACAGCAAAACAAATTTAACCACATCTGGATATCCGATTTAAGAGAAAAGTGGTGTCAGAAAGCAGTGGGGGAACAGAGAAACTTTTCAATAAATAATATTGGGACAGTAAAATATCCATATTATAAAAAGACACTTGATCCATACCTGATACTACAGACAGACATTACTCACAGGGTTGGTTAAAGCATAACTCAGAAGGAAAAAGATGAAAGAAGTCCAACATGATATGAGAGAGTATTTTCATAATATTAGAATGAAAAAAGGTATTTTAGGTAGGGCATAAGAAACTCTAACTGGAGTCGTTAGGAGAAGTGGCAGCTGGGGGTGTGGGTATGGACAATCAGAAGTGTAGGAGACAGTCAGAGATTTACCACTAAGCCAGGAACCAGGCAGAAGGCACAAGACATTGCAACACCTCACCTCAATAGTGCAGACCTTCTTATTACAGATGCAAGATAAATTTCAGACTATGTATTACCAGATCACAGGAAGAATTGATGACATGAGTAGTCACACTGATGATCCGGAAAAAAACATTGCAGACCTCGTGACACAGGCTGGGGGAACTGGAAGGTGAAAACAAGATGTAAAACAACTGCACAGTGAAAATTGCAGTACCCTAAAAAAGAAGATCAAAGAGGATATCAAAACATGGAAAAATATCTGTTGTTCTTGGATAGTGAAAATGGCCACACTCCCAAAAGTGCTATACAGATTTAATATAAACCCAATCAAAACACCATTTATGTACCTCATAGGTCTAGAGAAAACACTTATAAAATTCATTTAGAATCAGAAGAGAACTAGAATAGCAAAAGCAATTCTGGGCAATAAAGGCAAGTCAGGGGTCATCACAATTCCAGACCTGAACTTATACTACAAAGCTACTGTGATTAAATCAGCATGGTATTGGAAAAGAAAAAACAAGCCTGAGAATCACTGAAATAGAATAGATGATGTAGATACAACCTCAAACACATTCAGTTGCCTTATCCTTGACAGAGGAGCCAGACACGTTCACTAGAAAGATAGCCTCTTTAATAAATGGTGCTAGAAAACCTGACTTTCCACATGTAGAAGACTAAAACCAGATCCATGTCCATCACCACTAAACCTCAAAAAATGGGTCAAAGATCTAAATACTAAAATAGAAACACTAAATTTACCAGAAGAAAAAATAGGTAGAAATCTCAAAAACATAGGTGGAGGCAGAGACTTCATGAAGAAAACCCAGACTGCAAGGGAAATATTATAAAGAATCAGCAAATGGAATTTCACCTTATTAAAAAAACCTTTGCACAACAAAAGAAATCACCAACAGAGTGAAAAGACCACCCACAGAATGGGAAAAAATTATAGCCAGTTGTGTCATACATAAAGGACTTATATCTAGAGCATATAAAGAATTCAAAAAAGTCAGACTCCCCCAAATTCAAGTACCCAATCCAAAAGTGTCCATCTGAGATGAATATACACTTCTCAGATGAAGAAATACAAATAGCAAATAAATATATGAAAAAATGTTCAATATTATTGGTCATTTGAGGGATGCAATTTAAAACACTGAGATTCCATCTCACCCCAGAAACAATGGCTGTCCTCAAAAATTAGCTGATAACAAATGCTGGCAGGGCTATTGGGAAAAAGGAACACTTCTCCACTGTTTGTGTGAGTGTAGACTGGTTCCACCACTGTGGAAATTACTGAGGAGATTCCTTAAAAACTAAGATTAGAGGTCCCATTTGACCAAGCTATTCCCCTTCTGGGTATCTTCCCAGAAGAATTAAAAACATCATACCACAGCAATATATGTGCATTCATGTTTATAGCAGTACAATTTGGAATAGCCAAATCTTGGAAAAAACCCAAAGGCCCATCAACCGAGGAAAGGATAAAAAAGACATTGTATTTTGTATAATGGAGTACTACTCAGCCATAAAGAAGGATAAACTGTTTAGGGACTTTTGTAGAGCAAAACCGCAAGATGAGATGGGTCCAAGATGGGGAAAACATGAGAATTCACAAAGTGGACATAAGGTGAGACAGATCTATGGTTAACCAATAAGATTCATTGCTCAGGTAAAATTGATTAAATTGGAGACAAATAGGGAAGCGAGTCACATAGCAAGTGGACATGCTTAAAGAGCAGTGACTCTTCCTGTAGGTGGTTGAGATGGCGAATCCTGGCTTTCTCAGGGTGATAGAGACCTATTTAAAATATCAGTCCTAAGGATGTGGGTGCATTTGTTTGATCTTTTGTCTAGAGGCCTGGCCTACCCCAGGAGGTGTCTGTCTCCCCGACAGTTGCAAGGTATCTGGGCTCCTGCACTGGGTTCTTGGAGGACCTAGCCCTGTCTGACTGACTATAATATTTCTGTCTAACTCAGTTGCCTGTAGCAAAAAGAAGGAAGAAGGAAGAGAGAAAAGACAACTAAGACTGCCTTCTGGGAGCCTCCGCACCCGGCGTGGACCCCAGGAAGAGAAAGAAATGGGCCTCTAGGGAGCCCGCCACTCTGGGCCTGAGTGCCTCCCACCAGAAGACAACTAAGTCTGCCTTCTGGGGGCCTGCACGACCGGTGTGGACCCCAGGAAGAGAAACATGCACCCTGCCCCCCCACCCCATACACATACCGTTGCGCGGGCTAAGAATCAAGGACAAAGCTCCACCCCCCCGCCCCCTCCATAAAGCATCCTGCTCATTCGGAGTCTGGCTAAATTGATAGCAACTAAGGTACATAAAACAAGTAAATGCTAGTATTGTTTTGTTCATTTTGCAGGCCTGGGACTGGCATCCTGAGCATCTCTTTGGGAAGATGACAGTACGCAATGTAGCAAAAATGAGGGATTCTCTTCTGTCTTGTTTTTGAGACCCAATATTGTTCTCATTGTTTTGCTTTATTCTGATTAAGTTTTTTGGCCTTATTTTATACTCTGTTTTTATTGGTTTATTGTGGGTTTTTTTTTTATTTTACTATACCTGTTGGAATGGTCAACTATTCTGAAAATAACAAGGTATACTATAGTAGCTATTGTTTTAATAGTATCTTTCTTTGAAACTGTACCAGTTCTACTGCTGTGTTTTGATTGACTTTGTTCTGTTATGCTTTGTTGGATTTTACTATCTTTAAAATAAAAAAAAGGAAGACAAAAAGAAAAACTGTATTTATATCCAAAATAGTTAAGATAGTTATACAGCTAGTTTCTTAGTTCACTGAAAAGAAAGGCTTGTGCTAATATTGTTTGGACAAGATAACATACCTGTATCTTGTACTCTGAATAACTACTAGAAGTCAGCAGTATGCTCTCCTATTAAACCACTTTGAAACTCTTTGTTGTTAATTTTATTTTTTTCCCTTGAAAAACAAAAAGAGTTGAAGCTTGCTGATAAATTGCACTGAAGTCTGAAACACCATTTTTCCAAGCCAAGAAAAGACCAATGACTTTTTGCAAGTAACTACTGTGGAGGACCACTGAGACAACACCCCTCCTCCCAAAGAAGATAATTTGCCTTCATTTTAATTCACCTTTACCCTACTCTCATTTACTGATATGCACAGAGCTGGCTAGGGAGGTGCTCAACACCCTTGATTGGCTATAAGCAATGCAAACGGGTCTAGTTGAGGTGCCAATGTGCAGCCTTTGAAGCCATGTGACAGGTCTGCGTGCAGCCTGCCTAAGGCCTCCTCCTACTAAGTGTTACTTAGACCAAAGGCTGAGCTGTTGGCTGGGACAGAGTTTTAAAAAAGAAGCTGTGAAGTCCCAGGGCAGATAATGGCCAGCATCAGAGCTGAAGCAGGTGACCCAAAATAAAAGATAATTCTTCAAACTGTGTCACACAGATTCCTCCAAACTTAGAGGCTACTTATTACCAGAATCCAGTACTCTTTCTGCATACCTCTCTCTGTGTATTGCAGAGATGCCATTGTTCCTCCTACCCATCCCAGCGCACAGAATTCATGACTAGCTCCCCTCAGTCTTGGGGATATGGCGCCACAGCGTAAGTGCCTGCCTGGCAAGCACAGATACTGAGTTTGATTCCCGGTACCAGAAAAACAAAACTAAACTACACAAAAACACTAATCTCACAGTCATTCAGCCCTGAGTCGGCACATCCCTCTTCACAAATTTACAAAACCAGGATTTGGGCTTGCGTAGCCTTTGTTCTGGATTGGACTTAGGACCCCTTCACTCCCCACAATTACAGATATGTCTCCTGTCTCTTTTCTTGCCATATGTTGCACTGAAAGTGGTAGATTGGAATTTACTCATGAGAACTCCCATTACTTTTCCTAAGGATTACAGTACATGAACTCTGGATCTCGAGGGGCTGGGTGTATATAACCACTATGTGCAGATAGGTTTTATATTATAAAATATGCATTCATATCACATCCTATTTATTTAGTTTATACAGGATTCCCTCCTTCTCCCCCTTCTCAAATATGGTCTCTTCACATCTTGAAACTTGGTCAGTTGTCCTCTTAATTATTAAACACGAAAGCTTTGGCAGTTCCCACATAAAATTGTCAAAAGCTTTAATGTATTTTGTGAAGTCATTTTTTTTCCTATTTTCTTTTTTAGTAACAGGAATTGAACTCTGGGCCTCATGCTTGCCAGGCAAGCATTGTGCTACATCCCGGGTCCTGTGAAGTCATTTTATTCTGCCATTCCTTTTGCAGTAGTTGCTGTTTCAATAAAGTTTCTGTATATTTTTTAATTAGATAAATATTAAGTCCTTCAATTATTGTTTGACCTGATGAAGAAAGATGTTTATAGAGTTTAGGGTTCTTTCATGTTTGGCACAAAATGACTGTTGAACCAACACTAGTGTGTTGGCAATACTAATGCTAAATATTTAAACAGCTAAAACATTTAAAAATTGTTTATTCAGCAATATATGCCAATGCTCTGTTGCCAAAACTCAGAACTGAACCATGACTGATGACTTAATTGTGTAGGATCAAATGCTAAAGTCAATGAAAAGTAACTACTGTCGCTTTATTGTTAGCATTTTTTAAATAGCGGAAATAACTGAATAGCCTGATGTAGACAGGTTTTACTAGTTAAGAGTTTTGCATGTAACTCTAGTACTTCAGTAGGACCTTACATCTTCATACAATGGCAACCATAAAAAATCTGGCAGGATTTTGAAACTATTATTTCATCCTTTCTTTGAGCTGCTGATTGGAGAAAAAGAGAAGAAAAGGAGAGCTACCAACTCTATGCCAGTCATGTGGCTAGAATATGATGAAATGTAGGCTCAAGGTTCCAAAAGATATTCTTACTTTTCTAAATCCTTCCAGAGCAACAATTTTATCTCTAATGGCAGAAGCCATTCAGAAATGGAACATCTAGGAGTGCTGAGATGGGGCTCAGGCCCATGACCTGGAAGGTGACCCACGTGGTTGTCAATGCAAAGTGATTTCATACAAAAAAAAAAAAATGTGAATAATTGAAACAGTTGAGGACTGGTGTGCTCCTTCGTAAAGGGAAACGCTTAATTAAAACAGTATGTTTTTTTTAAATTTCCTGTATCACTAGACTTGTTTATACTGCAAACTTAATATTAAATATTTTTCTTATTTATGAATTGTATGAGGAACAGAGAGGAGTCAGACTTTTCTGTAATAAAATGAAGTTGCCACGATTGTTCACCAGCCACAAACTCTCCAACTGGGCCAATTAGAAAGACTGTAAACTCACCCTGCAATGTCCCCCTCGACTCCAGCCAGGCCAACAGAAGCCTCTGTGCAGGTTGCTTTTGAGTCTCATGAATGGCAATCAGAATAGATAGGACTGCTCTTGGATGGAAGAACAGTTGAGACTTAGGAGGAGTTGGCATCCTTAAATGTAGGACTCCAGAGGCAGGCCCCCTAGCCGAAATAAAGTGCCATAAATAAAGGTGCCTGAAATCCTGCTGAAAGAAAGAATAAAAAAATGAAAGATGAGAGAAAGAAAGAAAGAAAGAGAAAGAAAGAAATTCTAACTATAAAAATATGAGACACATTTAAGGATACTGAAATTAATGATGTCTGTTCAACCAAGTATACCTTTAAAAATAAAAAGAGAAGTCAGAGTAGAAGAAAATATTCACAAAACAAACCACAGTTAAAAGGCTCTTATTCCAAATATTATAAACAGTCTACAAATTTTCTACAAATTCATCAGCACAAAGGATACACAATCCAATAGAAAAATGAATAACAGCACGTCACAAAAGAGACAGTGCAAATGGCCAATACATTCCATGGTATCAAAATTCCAATAAACAAGCAGGAAAAGACAAACACAAAAGAAAAAGGGCTTTGGGCTGAGAGGCAAGCTCAGAGTGGGGAGGGAGGAAATCTTCAGATTTCTTCAGAGGGGTACACTAACTCCTCTGTTAAGAGAATTCATGTGGTATTCAGTAACCCTCCACTATACTTAACTGAGATTCTTGGGACCAGCTCCTGCTATGGGAAAGTTTACCCATTGTCAGTGGGTCTTTGGGTTTTCACAAACTCTTTTCTTATCCCTTTACACCAACTCTGCCTTTCAGTCATCCAGTCCAATTTCTCTCTTTTGGGGCTAAGAGAGATTCTTCTAGAGGAGGCTTAAAGCAGTTCCTCTTCCCAGTGTAGGTATCTTTGGGGACTGAATAGACATCTGCAGTTGATTTGTCTAAAGAAAGTGTGGAAAATGTAAATGACGAATCGATTTTTTCTTGAGAAGACAGCTATTTCCTCCCATTTGCAGATACCTGGTTATGCTGCTGCACTCGCTCAAATAAGAGCACCCACGATGGTGTCCATGGACAAATAGCACTGCAGATGGTGTCACATATTCTTCTCACTCCCTAAAAGGCCAGTTCATGGCTTCAAGCAGAAGATGTTCAGAGAGAAAAGCTTGCAAAAAGGTTTGATCTGAAGACTTCAATAACATTTCAAGAATAACTGTAAGAAAAAAAGCAATTCTAGTCATTCCTTTAATCACTTCTCTAAAAAGGGCCAGGATATGAGCTGGATTCTTCTTTGGGGTGAAAGACTATTTGAAAATTTTAGCACAGAATGTTTTTTACCCCAAAGGCCCTCAGAAGTACCATTTGAGTATAACTAAGAACAGCACATCCATCATTAATACAATTCCAATTATAGCTTTAAACATAAAGCCCACTGATTAAGTGGAAACATTATGCATATTATAACAACAAATAAAAATGAAACAATCATTCTCTGGAAGATTCAAAATAAATTTGTGGAAGCTAAAACCTATAAGATTTTTTAAATTTATAAGAACCAATTTTAAGTGTTCAACTGGACTGCATTCTGGAAAATCAATTTTTATGCATTACCAAATATTCACATTAGTATATCAGAGAAACTATAACTTTGAACACTGATTTATTCACTTTATTTGACAGTTAAAAATAAAGTAACATAAAATAGAATCAGCATTGCCTTGGTGAAATGTTCCATTAATCTTTCAATTGTACAAATGAATGCCAAACAATAGAGAATTTATTAAAGTAATGGAACAAAAGTTAAAGTATAACTCTCTCAGAACTAGGTTATGTGCTACAACTGTCTTTGATTGGAAACTTTTAATTGAGTTTTGAGTTACAATCATGGAAAACAGAGAAAATATAGGAAATTCTTTGCTCAAATTCCAGAGAATATCATGGGTAGTTGTGAGTGGAAAAGCTCATAGGGGTAGCACTTTTTGTTTTTTGATTAATTGATGCCTACAAAGTTGATAGCAGCTAGTTTGATTCAAAATTGGATATGCTTAGTTCCTTTGTCAAAGATAAGGTTGTATATCATATACTTTTGTTCTAATTTAAAATGATGTAAATATTTTTAAACTTTTCTATTTTCTGAATATTTGTTTGCAGTTAATATTGAGGTAAAATATACATGCAGTAAAACCAAAAATCTACTTACACAATTTGCTGAGTTTTGACTAATGTAAGTATCTACATAGTCTATACCTCTTTAGTTATAAGACCATTTTACATGGTATAATTTTTTTCAAATAACATTTTTAGATAATTGTTGCTAGTGCTTAAAAATGTACTGGGTTTTTATATTACTTTTGTAATCAACAATGTCCAGTTCTCTTATTTATTCTCAAAACTAAATTCTTAGATTTTCTAGGTAGATGTTTATAACATCTTTAACTGATGCAGTTCATTAGTCAGCCTTAATTCCTTTTATTTCTTTTTCTGATATAACTGGAGTATCAGAACTATTTAGTAGAATTCTAAACAGTTGTAGTATTAGTGATACTAATTTAACTTTCTTGGTATTAAACTTTTAAATTCTCACCATTAAGTATAATACTGCTGTAAGGTTTTTAAGATACTACTGGTCAGATTAAGGAATTTTGCTCTTATTACTAGTGTAAGACAGATTTTTTAAAACTAAGAATATATGTTAAATTTCGTTTTGTGCTCTACTTACATAATCATATACTTTTTCTCCTTTGATATGTTAACAGAGAGTGAGGAATTTAGCCAACTATCCAGTATGAGGAGGCATTGTCCATACAAAACCATCTTCACTTCTGTAGCAATTACAAGCTTAGGGGTTCCCCACGACCACTCTCAGTTTTGATCATCTGTAAGAAGGACTCATGGAGCTCACTGAAAGTTATTATGCTCATGGTTAGAGTGTACCATGGGGAAATGATAGAGATTAAAATCAGCCAAGGACAGAACCACAAAGGGCAGAGTCCAGGAAAGGAATTAATTGTGCAGCTGCTTCTGTCCTCTCCCCATGTAGCCATGGGTCCATTATTTTCTCAGCACTGATGTGTGACAGCATGCATAAAGTATTGTCATGAGGGAGACTCACCTGAACTGATTCCGACTTTTTATTGGGAGTCCATGACAGAGTCATGATTAATTATTCATGTGGCCATTTGGGTCTCTAGTCTCAGCACTTCCAGGCATGACATGAATCCCCCATCCTAAGCCATTGTAGTGTAACCAGACTCCACCCTAAATCATATTGTTAGACTGTGTACTGACACTGGCTTCTCAGACAAAGACACTCCTGCCAAGCATGACATTCCAAGGGCTGAGAGATGACCTGGACGACAAAGACAAAGGCCAGACTTCTTGTGGACAGGTTAAGTTTTTACTACATGTAAGGTGAATAACTGATTTTTATTTTCTAATACGAAATCATCTTTATATTCCTGCAATGAATTCTGCTTGATCATAAATTACTTACTTTTTAATATGCTACGTAATTTGATTTTATACAATTTTGTTTAGGACCTTCTTAACCATGCTTATGAATGGAACTGGCTGTAGATTTTTCTATTTTATGTTGCTTTGGTCTAGTTTTGGTATCAAGATTTGGGATAAACTTATAAAATAGGTTTTCTATCATCTAAAAGTTTTTATAAAATTGAAGCTATCATTTATTAAATATTTGGTAGAGTTTGTCCTTTAACAATTGCTAGAACACATTAAGGTTTTTCTTTAAACTCAAAAATGAGTGTTGAATTTTATCTAATACTTTTTATATCTATTACAATTAGCGTATTTTTCTCTTTATCTTGCTAATGCCATAAATTACACTAATAATAGGGTCACTCTGCATATATTAATTACATATGTGAATTTGACAATAAAAACTAATAAAAATAGGAGAAAATAACTCTGTCACTTGGTCAAATAGACCCAGAGCAGAACAATAGTCCCCCTTATCTGCAAGGGGTACAGTCTAAGACAATACCAGTGGATGCCTGAAGCACACTACTTTTTCCTACACATATGTAATAAAGCTCAGTTTATAAATTAGGCACAGAAAAAGTTTAACTGCAACAATAATCAAGTAGAATATTATAACAATTATAGCAGAATACCGTAAGAAAAGTTATGTGAATTGACATCTTTCTCTCAAAATATCCTGTTGTACTGTACTAAACCTTCTCTTTGCAATGATGTCATAACAAGATGGCTGCTGAGTGACTAAGAGGCAGATACCAAACATAAGATGGATACTAGGCAAAGGATGACCCATGTTCCAGGTGGGAAGGAGCTGGATATCATGAGACTTCATCACACTACTAACAATAGTGGACAATTTAAAACTCACGAATTGCTTATGTCTGAAATTTTTCCATTTATTATTTTCAGCTTGCAATTGACTATAGGTAACTGGAACTATGGAAAGCAAAGTTAGGAATAAGGGGAGAATGTTGTGTTCCCAAAATCATCAACTCCAAACATGCCACAAGTAGCTGTCAATGTGCTGACCATGTATGTACTTTATCATTCAAATTGGGACACTTTGGGAATGGATGAGGACACTATTATTAAGTATGCCAGAAAAACATTTGTAAACAAGGACTTCCCTGGGCAAAATGGTTATAGGTCATTCTCTCTGTTGAGCACTTGCTGTGAATTAGCACATCAGTAACTCTGCTAGGACACAGAGTTTGAGGGTAAGAGTCCTCTATGTCCACTAAGGAGGACAAATCATTTCAACACTATGTGAATGATGCTATGGAGAACAACAAAGAGAATAAGACAAGTTTTGTCTTGCTCTCTTGTTTGTCTTCACAGTCTATTTATGAAGAATAATTTTTGTAACATTAGGATAAACCAGCACCTCCTCCTGTGTGTCTATGTTCCTCTCCTGTTCTCATAAAAACACCATCACTGGTTTGAGAACCCAACCAAAGGCAAGACGATTTCATATTGAGATGCTTCACTAATAAAGTCTATGGAGATCTCGTTTTGAAAAAGGTAACATTTTGAAGTTCTGAAGGGACATGACTTTTTATGTGATCCTACTCATATACTACAATTGCCTGAAATGCAAAAAAA
The DNA here is from genome assembly GCA_004363535.1 of Dasyprocta punctata. Lineage (NCBI taxonomy): Eukaryota > Metazoa > Chordata > Mammalia > Rodentia > Dasyproctidae > Dasyprocta > Dasyprocta punctata. Next base: position 15,041 of record RJWM01019240.1, read on the forward strand.
AAAAAAAATGCACACACTAGAACTCTAAAATTTTTAAAAGAGAAAAATAGCCTTTGTGGATTAAGTTTATTCTGGGTTGGAAGAAAAGAAGTATATTTAAGGTGGAATTGCTTTAAAAAGTGCTCAGTTGAGTAAAAGATAAGATGGCCTTGGGAGAGAAAAATTACTTATCAAACCATCTGTCAAGCCTACTGGACAGTTTAATGTGCAAATGTAAATAGCACCGATAGTGTCTCCATGGAACACTTGAAAATGCTTACTCAACACTGATTCAATATTGAGCACGTTAGTCCTTTTTGTGCCAATACTTAAAACTGGATAATTGCTTCAAAACAGAACTTGACTAGGATTGTAACTCACTTCAAACTGCTTGCCTAGCGTGTCTGAGGCCCCAGGTTTAACCCTCCACACCAACCAACAAAACAAAACAGAAATTTATTTCTCACAATTCTGGAGGCTAAGTCTAAGATCAAAGTGCTAGGATTTAATGTCTGATAAGGACCTAGCCTCTGCTTCCAAGAGGGAGCCTTGAATGTTGAATCTCCTGGAAGCAGATGAACACTGCTCTGACATGATGGAAGAGTGAAAGAGACTTCTGCAGGTCCTTTTAATAGCATTAATCCATTCATGGAGATGGAGACCTTACAATCTGAACATCGCCCATTAGGCCCCGCCTCCCAACACCATTGCACTGGAGACTAAGTTTCCAATACTTGAATTTAGGGGGAACACGAACACGCAAACCACAGCATTTCTGTTGAAACTGTGAACCTTAATAACTTTTCTAGAACCCTAATAGGGAATGAATCAGCACCATTTCACTAAGGCAACTTCAAATTCTTTCAATTGCAAGTGATCTAGAGTAATTTATTGGCATGATTTAACTTTAATTGGGGCTCAAGACATGAGTACTATATTCTGATTTTAATAATACGTTTTAAAATAGAACCATGCCAGTCTCCTAGACTACTGTCCTTTGCTCAGTATGTTTCTCTGGAAACATTTTTCTTGGATTTCATGAGAGATTCTTCTAGTAGAAGAAGTGGACTAGGTACCAGAAGACAACTAGCCAGCCTTCCTGGTGAGTGGCACGAGTGGCGTGGATTCCAGGAAGGGAAAGATTTATACCTCCTGTGCGCCTACCGGTGCTCAGGCTGAGTATCCAGCCCCCCACCTCCCACCCCACCCCCCGTAAGCCTGCTGGTTCAGAGGACTGGCTAAGTTGATAGCAGCTAAGGTACATAATGCAACTAAATGTTTGTATTGTTTGGTTGATTTTGCAAGCCTGGGGCCAGCAGTCTGAGCATCTCTTGGGAGGATGACAGTATGCAATGTAGCAAATATGGGGGATTTCTTTCTGTCTTGTCTTTGAGGCCCAATATTGTTCTCACTATTTTGCTTTATTCTGATTAATTATTTTGCTTTATTCAATATTCTGTTTTTATTGGTTTTATTGTGTTTTGTTTTTGGTTTGATTTTACTGTACTGATGAAATGGTCAACTATTGTGAAGATAACAAGATATACTACAGTAGTTATTGTTTTCCTAGTATCCTGCTTTGAAGTTCTGTACTAGTTCTACTGCTTTGTTTTGATTGACTTTGTTCTATTATGTTTTGTTGGATTTTACTATCTTTAAAATAAAATTAAAAAAAATAAGTGGACTAGGGAACAGATTTAGAACAATATGTGCAAATTGTGAAAGGAAATAATAGCTCAACATTTCAAAAATTTCTGCTTACAAGAGCTTTCAACAAGAACTGATCAGAAAACAAATGAGCATCCACTGGGGATGCTATAGAATGGAGGTCAGAGAATGGAGATTGTCCATCTCCGTTAGAATTTATGATGCCCCTGCACCATGGAGAAGTGAGCTGAGAACCTTAACATACCAAAGTAAGGGGGGACTAAGTCAACTGATTTCATAGTGTAGAGGGCACTGCTTCCAAACCTTGCTGGAAATTCCTACATCAAACCAAGAGGTGACCCAGGTAGCAATAATGCAGAGAGATATAATAAAAGATGCCATCTTGCAGACAAGTAGACCTTTGAATCCTGGCTCCTTCATCTCTTGTTGTATCTCTATTCCTTCACATGCCGCTATTAAAATTCAAATGGGATAAAATATGTAAGGTATCTGAACATTAGGTACACCCCCGGTTGCAACTGGTATTATTCATAACTGAGAAACTACAAAGAAATGTCTGTGTAAATGGAAAAAATCATTGTCACAATTAAAACTGTTTACAGAGAATGAATATACAGGGAAGAGTTGTGATGTCTTTTTTCTCTTATCACAAAGAAAAATTGTACCAGCCCCAAAAGTTATCATACTATTAAAGTTGTTTGTATATAACAGCAAGGAAACATCTCCCAGTTGTGTGTTATACCTGAAAACACCAGCTGTTCATCTGCTGCTGAGAAATTGGGTAATTACTAGCCTTCCTACTCCATTTCATTTCCCAAGGAAGAAAATATTTCATAAGCACTTTCATGTTAAAGAGAATATTCTTTCTTTCTCTGGAAGAATGAAATACTTAAGAAAAGTATACTCTCATTTTTTTTTACAAAAATCATAACACTCTCCTAGTACTGGGTTGTTTTTTGCTAGAGTAGATAAAAAAACAGCTGTCTTGTTGCAAACCTTACTGAAACAATAGGAAATTGGTGTCTGATATTTCAAATAGTTCAGGTACCTAAGGAAATTTAAAATACAATAATAGCATATCATTGGTGGCTTGACTATGGCTAGTTTTCATAGAGTTACATTACTGAGAGACAATTTTCTAAGAGTCTCTTAGCATTTCAGCATATCTTACAGAAGCACTGATAGCTTTTTTTGTTAAGGACTATGTTGACAAGAATGCTTGCATAGAAAACAACCTTGACAAATACAGATGCTGTTTCCCTTTGCAAAAGACAGGTATGTCTGCTGTCCAGCATAATAAATGTAACGTCTCTCTATGGAGCAAAGAACATGTATGTCCACTGCCCATTATAAAAGATTCAGGTCAAATTTTCTCTCTATTCACCTAATCCATTGCACATGCAAGTATCATGTGTCCTTTTGCATATTGCCCTATGGATGTGAGGATTTGGGAAATTGGTTAAAAAAAATATATGTATGTATATATTTTGAGTACTACTGTTGCTGTGAAATAAACTGCCTTTTGTGTCTGACCTAGGAAGTCTTGTGTATTTTACTAGCATCCCCAAGACCAGAGTAGGTTAACTAGTTAACTTATAGTCAGGGTGAAACTTCAGACCCTTTTCAGTTCTTGACATATCTCTGAAATTTTTATTTGATCACTAGTGGAAGGAACTAAGAAAAGACACATAGTCTTAGTAGAGTGAGTGGAGTCCTTGGGGAGCTCTTTTATCCATTTTGCTCAGCTCACACTGACAGAAATGTCTCAATTATTTCTACCTCTATAATACAGAAGGCCCTGGAGGAGGGCAAGGAAGAAAAAAGTCTGTTGCAAAGGGAAAAAAGCTTTATGATACAGAGCTCTACACTTGGAATTGAGAATTTCAGCCTTTAGATTCAAATTCTAGCTTTGCCAGTGGAGTCTTGGGTGAGTCACATAGAGGTTGAATGATACAACTATTAAGATCCCTTTCAATTCTAAAGTCTGTTACGATCTGCAGCCTGTTCTGAATATTCTTGGGGAACTGGTTCCAGGACACATCTTGGATACCAAAATTAAAGGATGCGCAAGTCCCTCACATAAAGTAGTGTTGCGTGTACATATAACCTGTGCACACCCTACCATGGTATGCTTTAGTTATCTCTAGATTTCTTCTAATATCTGTTACAATTATGAATGTTACATAAGCAGTTGTTGTATTGTTTAAAGAACAATGAGAAGAAAAAATTCTGTACTTGTTCAGTAGACACCATTTTTTTGTTAAATACTTTTGATTGATGATTTGTTGAATATGTGAATGCAGAACTCAATCATATGGAGTTCTACTATATTGTGAAAGCATTCTTGATCCTCACAGAAGGAATTTTAACTAAGTTTAATTTTGTGCAAAGCTGTATCTCACTTACTTGCAGTTAGGATACTTAAATTGTTAAAGTGCCTGTATTGTACATCGAATTCTGCTACTTACACAATCTGATTCCCTAGGAATCCTGGCAGTGACTGAAATATATGCAATCAATATGAAGCCATGCATACATTATGTGCAGAACTGTCCAAATAATCTAGCTACAATTATGAGACTCAGAAAAATGTCATTTGTGAGCAAGTAGCAAATTTCAATTCAAAAGTATACATTCTGAAGCCAAAACACAGGGGTTCCTAACTCAGCTTGGCCACTTTTCACTAGACAGTCAACCTTAGGCAAATTATCTAACACTTCTGTGCTTCAGTTTCTCATCTAAGAAGTAGAGATAAGTATCATACTTACCTCACTTACAAATCATCAAGAACAGGACTTGGTACAAAGGAATTGTGGGGTCAATGTGAATTATCCTCATGAAATCATGTCACAAGAGATAATTTATTCTAAACTTCAAGGAAAACAAAGGCACAAATCCACAATACTATGTTAGACCATTCATCCATTCATTGCTTTCTCAAATGATGTTTAAGCTAAGCAGATGAAGAGATACTTCGTGCAAGCCCATCTGCAGTCAGGAAGTGGGATAGGTGGAACCTTATTGCTACTCAAGTTCAATACCTTCTTTCCTTTTCAATCATCTTAAATAAGTGAAGGTCACATTGAACTGGGGAATCTAACAGAGTTCTGAGATTGAAATCCCTTTCATGACCTTTGGGTGAACCCTCTCCCATGCACCCTACACCATGATCAGTATAATGATAGTGATACCTTACATGGCAGTTTACAGAACCCTCTGATGTTTCTCATTTGAGTCTCACAACAACACTGTGAGGATGTAGGAAGAATCCACAACCTGAACACAGAGTTGAATTATCTGGTAAATGTTTACAAATTTTCTAGGTCCTTTCCAGGTGCAAGGCACTGCACTAGGTGATGGAGATTTGGTAGTAATCAAGACGTCTTTGCTGTGTGGTCTGAGCCAAAACTCCCTGAACCCCTTGCTCCAGAGATTGAAGAAGCAACAAATGAGCAACCAGAAGTAAAAACTCTTTGCAAATTATAAAGTACTAAAACAATGATGATTGTTGTTATGAGTTATGAATGTAGATGATTAAATGCTTTATATTATTTTACCTCCTAAAATCCTCACTGCCATAATCTACACTTTTCAAGAAAAGGAACCAGAAAATCTTACACAAAGACCATTAGTGCTGTAGGATGTTACTGATGAACTGTGCAACCCAGGCTTTCCTTCATAACGCTGGCTTTTTAAGGGGCTTTATCAGTGAATGGATATCCACAAAAGAGGAAGAATCTGAGGGAATGAGAGATTCCCTGTAACTATGAATGCAATGATCAAGCCAAACCATTTCATTCAAAATCCTAGGTCTGGTGGTTTAAGCTTTTCCTAACCTTTTTTCTGGTTAAGTAGCATTAATTGAAGGGGGACTGGGTGCCAATAGATATGGGTGGGACTGAGGATTTCTGTAGCATTCAGATTATGATCATTTTCTGTGAGACTTTCATATCAATGGTCTGAGAGGATAAAGATGCATAACTCAGCAAATAATTCACATTTTAGTACACATAGAGCAGATTGGTAGAGTAAGCTTGACAATTTCTAAGGCTGTACACGTGTTTCTGGAATCAGCTAACGTACACGTTTGAAAACCAGAAAGACATTTAACACTTCCTGGAACTTGGGATTTTTCAGAGCCAAGGATGCAGGTGAGCTGATATTTAATATCAGTTCATATAAATTCAAAGAAATCAAAACCATAGAGCACAATACTTAGACTGATGATAATGATAAAAACACACGAGAAACAATAATGGCCATATCAAATAAATAATTTTGAATCTCATCAAAGGATTGGCTCTAAAATCAGTTCATTGCATAAAAATAACATAACAAACTTTCTGTAAGATACCTTTCACCACTCATAGTGGATAATAATCAGACAGACTTAAAAAAAACAATAATAACTTCATTTCTTTGTCAATGGCTCTGAAACATTTAAAATTAGCTACTTTTCTTCTTGTGGTTTTAGATAGTTTTCTGACTTGACTGCACCCACTGTACAAGTCACAGAATTGGTAAAGTTCAGGAAAGTCCACGCAAAAGTACAAAGTTAATTTAACAGTTTTAAATGTAGAAGTGGCTTGCTCATATCCTCAAATATTTTCATTATTAGAGAGCCTTCTGGGAAGATGGTGGAGCAGTAAGCAGCAGAGAATAGCTTCTCTGGGAGTCACCATCCAGATGCTGGAATATAGCATCTTGAGGAAGAAAAGAAGGAAGGATGTGGGTCCCCTGGACCCAGGAAGTATCTGAAGTGTGAATTGAAGCCCACAGAGAAAGTAAAAACAAAAACTTCAAGGAAAAAGAAGACAGTAGCTGGTGGTACCTTCACCCCGAGATATGATTCACTGCATACAAGGAGCTGTTTGAACCTAGGGATGCACAGTCATGGTGACGGTCATGGCTGGTGACCCTGGAGGCCTCTGCAGAGAGATGCAGCAGTGGAGGGGAGTGGCAGATGTGAAGGACTGCACTGGCTGGCAGTGAGTGCAGAGGATTTAGTCCTCCTGTGGGAGAGAGTGATTAGTCAGGAGCCATTTTGGAGATGGGCCAGCTGAGCTTGGAACCCAGAGCTGCTCTGGCTGTGTCTAGCAGCTCCCAGTGGGTGCAGACCCATGGAAATTGCTTGGACTGTGGAAAGTCCAATGAGTCTGGTCTCAGGGCAGGCCTGCTAAGAGTATCCACTACTCCACCATACAGCAACTGCCGGCTTGCTGAGACATCTCAGCACAATTCAGAACTCTGCCTCCACAGGTTTTCTACCAAAGAAACTAGAGAGAATTCTGGAAGTCCACTAGTCAACTACTTGTTTTTCTTTTACTTTTTCAGTTTTTTTATCTTTTCTTTTCTCTATCTCTTTCATTGTTTTTATATGCATGTGAAAGTGGTTCCTAACCACTTTGTGGGGATGGTCCTGTTCTGCTCTTCCTTTTATCTCTCCCATCTTTCTTCTCCTTCAGTCATCTGCACCAGTTCCTCAAGTTGGTGTGATCCCACTTCATCCTCCAACCTCACTTCTAGTCTCTTTCTCTTCTTCCACTTCTCTATTTTCTCCTTAATCCATTTTAAATTTGAACCCTCAAAGGCAAAACTGACCATTACAGACTTATGTCTTTCATATAATTACCTGGTTTGTTTTACATTTTGTTATATAATCACAATCTAGTTCATACGATTAAAAGTTACAAATTAAGGGTTGGATCAGTTTGTTGTTTTCTAGGCTGTTTTTGATGCTGTTGGTACCACTATAGCCAAAATTGATATAACTGTGCTAAACAGCTGTTGGTCCTGATAATTCATGACTGAGATTAATTAAGAGTCACAGGCAATATGGTGGCACAGTGCCAAAGGACCAGGGACTAGGCCAAACAAGCAACAACTTCTCATCTCCAACAAACTGTACAGGTAAGATCTTCCAACAGGCTCAAAACCCAAACACCAGCTACACCTGGAAGATACCTCAGAGAAGTAATCATTACCTAAGGGTTCTAAATACTACTAAGAAAGCAACCCATCACAGGCAACTTACAAGCATCAGCCCAGGAGTTAAACTAAAAAAAGAGAGAAAATAAAATGAGAAGACACCTAAGCAAAATACAACCTCAGACATCAAGTTCACCAAAGGCAAATTCAGGGGACAATGAGGTAGGACAATCTGAAAGTCCCCCACTGGGTCTCTCTGAAGTGGAAACAACAAAGTAATTAAATGAGGGTCTGGAAAAAATGAAATCAGAAATAATCTCTCAGATAACTACAGAGATTACCAAAATATGCACCATGCTTAACAACATTAGAGCAGACAGAAAAATTTCCTTAAGCAAATTATGGAAGCATAGGAAAGAAATGGAATTAATAAACAGATTCAAGCAGGTATCTAGGAGAATAAAAACTCCATTGAAAATATTCAGAGCAAATTAGGCCAATGTGAAGACAGGATCTCAGATATTGAAGTCAGGCTTGCAGAAGCAACCAGGAAAAGAAAGGTTCCTCAAAAATAGCAAGGGACCATGAGAAATTAATCCAGTAGCTGCTAGAGGGACAAAGAAGAATATAAGGTTAAATGGAGTCAAAGAACAAGCAGGAGATACCACAAATGACATTTAAAAAATGTTCACAGATATCATGGCAGAAAATTTTCCTGGTAGAGAAAAAGAATTTGACATACAGATAAACCAATCATGCAGAACTCCAATTAGCAGTGATCAGAAAAAAATACAGACAGGCATATCATAGTTAAGATTCCAGAAATTCAGTGTAAGAATACAATCCTAAAAGCTGCTAGAGAAAAGAAACAAATCACCTATAAAGGAAAGCCCATCAGAATCACAGCTGACTTCTCATCACAAACTCTCAAATCAAGGAGAGCTTGGAGTGAAGTACTCAAAGTTCTAAAAACAACTTTCAACACATTTTGATGTTTCCTGAAAAATTATCTTTCAAAATTGATGGAGAAATAAGACACTTCCATGACAAAGAATATCTGAGGAAATTTATGACCACCAAACCAACACTCCAAAATGTTCTGAAGGACATTCTAGAAAGAGATAACAAGGGCTACAGCACCTTGAACCCAAACAGAAGGAATCCACCAGGAAAGGCAAACAATTAGAGGGAGGGGAAAACAGAAGGGGGAGCCAACAATAGGAAAACAACATAACAAAGATAAGTCAGTACATATCAGTTATAACCATCAATATTAATGGTTTCAATTCATCTGTCAAATGACACAGACTGGCAGAATAGACCAAGAAGCAAGACCCAACAATATGCTACATACAAGAAACACATTTAATTCAAAAAGAAATTCATAGACTGAAAGTCAAAGGATGGAAAACAATATTCCATGCAACAGGAACCCAGAAAAAAGCAGGGGTAACTATTCTATTTGCAGAGAAGTGAATTTCAAGGCAGGACTGATTCAGAGAGATAAAGAAGGTCACTATATCCTTGTAAAGGGAACAATCCAAGAGAAATTATAACAATCTTTAATATATATGCAACAAATACCAGAGTACCCAACTACATAAAATAATTACTAACAGACATGAAAAATCAAACAAGCCCTAACACAATTATATCGGGAGACCTCAATACCCTGCTGTCACAAAAAGACAGATCAATTAGACAAAAAAATCAATAATGAAATATTAGAGCTAAATCAAACTTCTGAACAAGTGGACTTAATAGATGTCTATAGAGTGTTCCATCCCACAACGTCAAAATACACATTCCTCTCAGCTGCACATGGGCATTTTCCAAAATAGACCATATACTGGCTCATAGAACACACTTAAGTAAATGTAAGTGAATTCAAATTATTCCATACATACTATCAGACCACAGTACGATGAAACTGGAAATCCATGCCAAAGGAAACCACAAGAACTTCATAACACATGGAAATTAAATTGCCCCCTGCTGAACAACCAATGGGTCACAGATGAAATTAAAGAAGAAATTAGACAGTTTTTACTGTTGAATGTTAACAACAGCACAACATACCAGAACTTTTGGGACACTTTGAAAGCAGTCTTAACAGGGAAATTTGTAGCTGTAAATACACACATCAGGAAAACGGAGCAAATGCATACAAACAACTTAATGTTGAACCTCAACCTTCTAGAAAAAGAAGAGCAGGCTGCTAACCCAAAAGCTCATACAAGGGAGGAAATTATAAAGATCAGAGCAGAAATTAACACACCGGAGACTAAAAAAGCAATACAAAGAATCAATGAATTGAAGGTTGGTTCTCTTGAAAGATTAAATAAAATTGACAAACACTTAGCCAACCTTATCAAAAAAATAAAGAAAAGACTCAAATACACACAAGTAGGAATGAAAAGGGTGAAATCACAACAGACCCTGCAGAAATCCAGAAAATCATCTATACCTACTTTCAAAACTTGTATTTTAATAAGATGAAAAATACAGAAGAAATGGACAGATTCCTACATATGTATGAATTACCAAAGCTGAATCAAGATGATATAAAAATCCTAAATAACCCAATATCAATCAATGAAATCGAAGATGTGATTAAAAACCTACCATCAAAGAAAAGCCCACACCCTGATGGATTCACTGCTGAATTCTACAAGAAATTTAGAGAAAACCTAACATCACTACTTCTCAAACTTTTTAATGAAATTGAAAGGGAAGCAATACTTCCAAATTCATTCCTGGAAGCAAGCATTACTCTGATACCAAATCAGAGAAGGACCCAACCAAGAAAGAGAATTACAGGCCAATCTCCCTAATGAACATTGATGTAAGAATCCTCTGTAAGATACTGGCAAACAGACTGCAGCAAATTGTCAAGAAGATTGTACACCATGATCAAGTGGGATTCATCCCAGGGATGCAGGAATGCTTCAACATATGCAAATTCATAAATATAATACACCATATTAACAGAGCCAAGGACAAAAATCATTTGATCATTTCAATAGATGCAGAAAAAGCTTTGGACAAAGTTCAGCACCTATTCATGATAAAAATCCTACAGAAACTTGGAATAGATGGTCTTTATCTCAGTCTGATAAAAAGCCACCTAAGACAAACCAACAGGCAGCATCATATTAAATGGACAAAAAATGAAAGCTGTCACTCTAAAATCAGGAACAAGACAAGCATGTCCACTGTCTCCTCTGTTATTCAACATAATCCTGTAAACTTTAGCTGGAGCACTTAGACAAGAGAAAGAAATAAAAGGAATAAAGACAGGAAAGGAAGGATTTAAACTATCTTTATTTGCACATGACATGACACACTACTTAGAAGATCCCCAAAACTCTACTAAAGGACTACTAGATTTAATAAGCAAATTCAGTAATGTAGCTGGTTACAAAGTCAAGTCTCAAAATTGATAGCCTTCCTGTATTTGAATAACAAACTCACTGAGAAAGACAGATTCAATGCAATCTCAATCAAAATTCCAATAGCATATCTCACAGAATTAGAGAAAACAATCCTAAAATTCATCTGGAACCAGAAGGGACCTAGAATAGCAAAGGTAATCCTGGGCAACAAAGACAAAACAGGGGAGCAACACAATCCCTGACTTGAAATTATACCATAAAGCTCCTGTGATAAAAACAGTGTAGTATGGGCAAAAAAAAAAAAACACACACACACACACACACACACACACACACACAAAAAAAAAAAACACAAAACCAGACCTGAAGATCAGTGGAACAGATTAGAAGATGCAGAAACACTTCCAGACCTGCTAAGCTACCTTATCTTTGACAAAGGTGTCAAACACATTCACTGGAAGAAAGATAGCCTCTTTGATAAGTGGTGTTGAAAAGACTGGCTCTACACATATCAAAGATTAAAACTGGACCCATTTCTTTCACAATATACTAAACTAAAATCAGAATGGATCAAAAATCTTAATATTAAAACAGAAACATTGAATCTGCTAGAAGATAGAGTAAGTAAAACTCTTGAAGACATTGGTGTAGGCAAAGACTTTATGAACAAAATCCCAATTGCACAGGGGCTATCACAAAGAATCAATAGCTTGGATCTCATCCTATTGAAAAGCTTTTGTACAGCAAGAGAAACCACCAACAGAGTGAAGAGACAACCCACAATGTGGGAGAAAATGTTTTCCAACTGTACCTTAAACAAAAGATTACTATGGAAAATATATAAAGAACTCAAAAAAAAAAAATCAGTCCTCCCAGATTTAAAGCCCCAATCCAAAAATGAGCATCTGAGATAAATATACACTTCTCAGATGAAGAATAGAAACAGCAAGTAAGTATGTGAAAAAATTTTCCACATCACTGGTCATTCAAGAGATACAAATTAAAACAACACTGAGATTCCACCTCACCCCAGGAAAGAACGACTACCATCAAAAAGTCAAGCAATAACAAATTCTGGGGGTGGTGGGAGAAAAAGGAATACTTCTCCACTGTTGGTGGGAAAGCAGACTGGTGCAACCACTGTGGAAATCAGTATGGAGATTCCTCAAAAAACTAGGACTAGAGGTCCCATTCAACCCTGCTATTCTCCTGCTGGGTATCTTCCCAAAAGAATTAAAAACATCATACCACAGTGGTATATGTGCACCCATGTTTATAGCACCACAGTTTGTAATAGCCAGATCTTGGAAACAACCTAAATGCCCATCGACTGAGTAATGCATACAAAAGATGTGTATTTTTATACAGTGGAACACTACTCAGCCATAACGAAGGATAAACTGGAGACTTTTATGGGTAAATGGATGCATACTCATTAGTGAAATAAATAAGATCATATTCATTAGTGAAATAAATAAGACACATGTGTAAACATCATATTTTCTTATTAGTCTGAGAAACTGAAAGGAAAAACATATGTATATGTGTATGTATATGTATATAAAAAAATAGCTAATATAGCTATACTAGTGATTTTTCTGAGCTCACTGAAGAGAAAGATTTGTGCCAGCATTGTCTGAGCAATTGAATGCAGATGTCTTGTGTTCTGGGTGAATGAGTTGGGGGTGACAATACGCAATGTATGTACCATTGTTGCCCTCTCACTAATGTATTTTGAAATTTTGTTGTAGTTTTCTTTTTCTTCTTTTTCTCTTTTTCTCCTTGAAATAAAATGGATTTGGGAAAAAAATTTTCATTATTAAATTAGAGAAAAAAGAAAAATAAGACAGTGTAAGAAACTAAGAAACAGTGTTTTAAAAAACTTACGAAAAAGAGGAATAAGAAAATTATAAGGCTAAAGAGAGATATTAATGAGCTAGAAGACAAAATTGGTTGAATTGATGAATCCAAGAGTGAGCTTTTAAAATGAAAATAAAATGGAAAGACGGCTAGATTATATCTATCAACTGGAATGTATACTCTATAAAGGTACAATGGTGCCCTGTAACAGACACACAATAAATGTTTAAAAGAAGGAATACATTGTTTGATTGTTTGATCATTTTTATGCCTAAATCTTGTAACCTGAACAACTACTTCCAAGATAACAATATGCAATATATTAGCTAGAGTAAATTTCCTACTTTTTCCTTGAAATTCTGTATCATTTCTATCCTTTTTTTCTGTTTTGCTTTTTTTAAAAAAAATTTTTAAAAGAAGAAATAAATTTAAAAAAAAAAAAGAAAGAAAGAAACACGAAATGGGGGCCATGGATGTAGCTCAGCAGCACAGGGCCTGCCTGGCAAGTGCAAGATCCTGAGTTTGATTTCCAGTACCAAAAATAAAAGAAAAAAACAAAGAAAGAAAGGAAGGAAGGAAGAAAATAAGAAAGAAAGAAAGAAAGAAAGAAAGAAAGAAAGAAAGAAAGAAAATAGGAAATTGAAAAGTAATTTGCATTTTTTATAATATTGAAATTTGCTTATTCTTTGCACAAACAGGACAGAGAGAGAGAATAAAGGGAGCTACATCACTTGTTCACATCTTCTTGGGACCAGATCTCAATCACTTTTCTCTCCTCCATGTGATGGGACCTGAAAAAGGCCACCTTCCTATTCTTGAAGAAAATGAAATAATTTGGTTTCTCTACAATAGGCAGTATCTGAATACTATCTTCTCTCCCTGTCACTGCTACATATACATTGTCTTTACCTATATTAGGCCATCATCGCTTGATGTCTCGTGCATTTTTTCATGGTTTATCTTTTCTAACCATATGGTAAGGTTCAAGAGAAGAGAGATCATATCATGTCTTAAACGTCTTGTCCTAAACAACCCCCAGGACGGAGTCCTGTGTGCTCAAAAATACTTCACTCCTACAGAGCGCATTTCAATTACAGAATGTCTCCACAGATTTATCTCGTTGTTGGCTGTTCAAGTGGAGCGCCGATATTTCTGACTTTATGATACACGAATGTTTAGATAAGCTGCAGAACGTTGAGCAAAGCAAATGTTTCCATTCCATCCAGTTCAACCAGGCCCACATACGCAGACCTTTTGTTTTCGTTCCTAAAATAAACTCTACTAGGCCTTTCCTTCTTTCTCGCCATCTTTCTTTTCTTTTCTTCTTTTTTCTTTTGTTTTCTTTCATTTCTTTCTTCTGCTGACCTTTAAAAAATGCTTGCATTCATATTCTTCAGTAAGATGGTATTATTCTTTTTGTGTTAACTTTCTTACATTTTGTATCAAGGTAATCCTAGAAGCAAATCACTTTAATGCAGCAGAGCTATTCACAGAAGGAGCCCCCATCTCTGAATCTCTGCTTGGAGGACAGCTGCCCACCTGATTTGAATTGTGACATGTATGTTGAACAGATTTCCATTGTGGTAAGACATTGAAATATTGGGATTCTTGTTACGGGGCAATCATTACTTTTCAGGACTCTATCTTTGTCATCTCAGGTCCTTCCATCGAGGTGACGCCTATGTCCGCATAGATGACCTTTTAAAAGCTTTAGCCACATAGTTCCTCCTTACCTTTCGTTAACCTTTGTGCTTTTGCTTCCTTAGTTGCCATTTAACCACAGTCCTTGAGCTTTTTATCCCCTGGAATTTCTCAGTTAAACCTGTTCTTCAATGTCAACTTCTTTCATCCACTTTTCTGTTATGCCTTTCTGGCCTTCACTTCCTTAGCTGTCCATTTTATTCTTTGCAGTCTCTGGACTTAGTCATTTTTGTAATGACCAGTACCCTGAACTCCTCTGACCACTCGTCATTCCATCACACCACTCTGAAGAAACTATGAACTAGGGTCAGCTCCAGGGACCAGATCCTCTGCTCCTAGACCTACTTGCTGGGCACTGTTGGCAGAAAACAAGCGCAAACTCCCAAAAGTGCAAATGTGCTATCATTAGCTTGAAAGCCCTGTTAAGCACCCCTATTCTCTTTCTTTTGTTTTTCATCACAACTATTACAAATATTCTCCAGTTTCCACAGGCCTTTCTGGACTTGCCACTTTCCTTGCACTCTCATCATGTGAGTTCCTTTTCTATTTCTCAGATCAGCTGTGATCTTCAGTTAAAGTCTCTTAGTGTTCTTCCAATCTTCCAAACCTTATATTCACACCCCTCACCTTCTCCTTTCCTTTTCTCTAAAAGAAAGAAATATTCTCCATATATTTACTTCCATCCTCTCTGCTGTGCCCTGCCATTACTTCATTCTGTAGGGTCTGACTCAACTAGATCTTCATTCTCTCCTCTGCCATCTTCTCGATGCTAGCTTAGGTATGCCTGAACTTTCTGAAATTCGACAGCCCTTCCTACACTGTGGGCCTCTTTCTGCTTTTGTTTTACATCCCTCCCATTCAAACTTGAGAGAAATGCCTGCACCTCCTCATTCCTCCTGCATTCCTCAGCCCACTGCCATCTGGCATCCTCCTCCATGTAATTACTTGTGCCAAGGTCACCTGTTCTTTAAATCTAGCAAACATTTCCAGACTTCTCCTTCTTAATATCTCTGAAGTATTTGGCCCTGCTGGACATTGTCACCTGCTCCTATCCGGCCTCAGTGATTCTATATTCTCCTCTGGTTCTGTTCCTGCCTATTTGGCCTCTTCTTTTTTGGCTCCGGCTCTTCCAACCAACTGCTTAAATCTTGCTGTTTCTTTTGTGGCTACATATCCTCTGATTTATTTTATCCATGCCCAGGGATTTAATTCCTAAGTGCTGATGACCAAAATCTAAATCTTCAGCTCAGATTTTTCTTCTGAGCTGCAGGCATCATCATCTGTCTCTGTGCTGAGCGCATCTTTGATGCCCTGAGGCTGCTCAGACTCAACACGTCTAAAATGAAGCTCACTTTCTCCTTCAGACATATTCCCCGCCTTGGAAAATGATGTTATCATTTTCTGTAAAGCCCAAAGAGTAAGCCAGAAGGTCAGCCTTACTCTCCCTTGCATTCTTCCACCTAATCAAGCACCAGTCTTGTCAGTCCTAGTGTCTTAACCACATCTCAATTCAAGCCATCATCATTTCTTCCCAAATCATTCTTACAATTCCCTAACTAGTCTGCTTCTTCCTCCATACTGCAGTCAGAAAACTCTTTCTAGAATACTGGACTGATCTGTGCATATATCACTTTGGCTACTGAAATCCTTCACAGGACAACCCTTCAGCCTTTTGGAATAAGGCTGAAATGATGCAGCATAGTACATGTGACCCTTCATTATTTGACTTCTGCCTACTTTTCCAGCTTCATCTTTGTAGGGCTCCTATTTCTATCCATCTTCTACTGAGGTCCTGGAACAAGCCAAATACTTGAAGTGCCCTTAATGTATGTATTTTTCTAGTCTCAGCCTCACGCCATGATGCTTCCTCCAGCTGGACTGGAATTTCTCACCCTATCACTGACACAGTTCAAGGATACCCCCAAAGTGGAGATGGGGAATTCAACTTGGCCCACTGAATAAGTTCCTGACTCATGAAAAAGAATTTCAGAATACATCAGTGTGAGGTATAGAGATGTGTACTAGACAAGGGTTAAAATGTAAAGGAGACTGGTAAAAAGACTCCTGCTGGCATAACGGGAAGAGGCACATGTTGATGCAGGGGTTCAGACTGAACTGCTTACCAAAACAGAAGGCCTGCTTTTTTGGATTAGCTGAGTAGACCAGGGTCCAGAAGATTATCGTCTCCATCTTAATTTTCTTTTTTGTTCCTTCCAGTTCTTTGTGCTTATCTTTGACTGCCTATATGTGAGTCTGAAGTGATTTGTCTGTATAAATCCAATCCACCATTAATCCTAAAAACTGCCTTTTCACCATCTCCGAATTCCTGCCCCTACCCCCAGCTACTGGGTGATGCAGGGGTAAAGACCCATAATTGATTTCCCTGCTTCCCTCACTGTCTTCTCCTAACCCAACATCTCAACATTATTACCAGGGGAATCACTTTCAAATGCAAGCTCAATTAAATCCCTGCCCTGCTCTGAAACAACTTTTAGGGAGAATCTAAATCAGAACTAATACATGTTTAGAAAATGCTGTTTAAATGGGTGAATGCATCAATAAAGTCAAAGATGGCTTCATAGAAGACTTTTGCTGAGTCTTTTAGGGCTCTTTGATCAATGTAAAACACAGAACAAACACTCTCCTAGAAGGAATACTTTTTAAGGACCCTGAGTAGGCCAGATTGGAATGAGATTTTTAGATAGAAGAATTATAGGAATTAACACTGGAAAAGTTGTCTGAAGCCTAAGGAGAATTTGGAATCTAATCTTAAAGAGCTATGCCATTAATTTGTTTTATCAAGACAAAATTTAGATCTCTATTTGAGACAAAATTTAGATCTCTACTTGAGACTGACAAACTTTAAGACATTAAATAGGGAATGAAAGAAATTTTTATTAAGTAGAAGGTCACATCCAGTGTCTCAAAAGACTGCAAACTCAGTGTCACAGTAATGCCAGAAGAACCCAGGAAAGACATTGGGAGGTAAAGAACTGAGGGAGTAGTTAAACACGATCTGAGTCTTTTTTTTCATTTTAATGTCCTAATATGAAAATAAGAGAGACACAGGATGACCTAGATTTTTGTTAAGTGAAGAATTAGTTACTGTAGCATTTGGCCAAAGCAAGTACCTATTTAAATCCTTAATATGCAGACATATATTAACATTACTTGGTAGAAGACAAACATTAGACAAAATACATTTAACAGAGTTGAAGCAAAGAATGCTTCATAAATCAGACAGCCTTCGGAACCACAAATGATTCAGAGAATTCCACTCTGCAACATGAACAGTAAACACTAATAGACAGAGGAAGACCGAAAAAAGCAATAGCAAGGAATAAAAGGTAGGTTAGCTGTTTCACAGTTACTTTTCTTGTTGAAGCAGAAGGGACTTCTTTATTATGCTAACTTAAACTGACTTATTTGGGCAATTAGTCTCCCTCTCCCTCTCCCTCTCTCCCTCCTTTCCTTCCCCTCTGCCCTTGATTTCTTGGAAAGTCACATAAATGATTTATGATTTAGTTTCCGCTTTATGAGGTAGAAAGGTTTGATGAAGTTGTAAATAGTCATGGAGAAGTATGAGTGGGAAAGGAGGTGTCTTGGTTACTTTTCTCTTGTTGCTGGGACAAAACCACCTGACACCCAAAATAAAGGAAGGAAAGGTTTATTTAGCTCACTGTTTGTGGAGGTTTCAATCCATAATCAGCTGGTTCCAAGGCAGGGTGGCATGGCAGTGTGGCCAGAGCACTTCACTTCAAGGCAGCAGCCAGAGCAAAAAAAAGAAAAACAAGCCTCCTCTCCTCCTTTACATTGTATGCAGGTCCCTGCCCCCCACCCCCAGGGCAGGTGTAGCACTCACAAAATCTCTGAGCCTTCCTCTTGCACAGGATGGGGATATTTACAAAATAAGGCTCCTGTCTCCCTGCTGAGTCTCTCAGTTAAACTTAAACTTCTCAAGTTGACACAGTGTATCAACCATAACAAGAGGGTACAATCTATTGACAGTAAACTGTTGAGAACTAAGGGAAGCCTATTTATTCAAACTTTTGTCTGTGTTTTTGTGCCTTCAGAGGTGAGGGTTATTCTTTCTTCCAGGAGTAAGGAGGGCACCTCTTGAATAAGAGTCTTCTCTTGGCTGAGATGGGTGAAGGAAGGCCAGTGGTGACCAGCTTCTATTATCTTTCCAAGTACCAATGTGCCATTTGGGATAGCATGTTCTGAACCCAATCACTATTTAAAAATTATCACACCCTTATGAAAATAATTTAACCAAAAACAGACAACAATGACACCAAGGAACAATGACACTCTTTAGGAAAGAGTGCCACAATTTAAAATAGAAAAAAAAATGCTCCCAATTTTTGTATCCACAGAAATTGTTAAGTTTAAGACTATGCTCTGGTAGACAAAAGCTTGACTGACAACCTCAAATGCCATAGGGAAAGACTGTTTATTCTCTTTTTACCACAAAATGAGTAGTTCTGCTTAATGGCATGAATCATCTTTGATTGGCTAATACTTAAAATATTGATTTTTAGCCTTTTAATCTTCTTGAAGACTGGATTAATAGAGTTTATGCTAGTATTTTAAAGGCTTTTTGAAGAAAATAAATTGAGAATAAGAACACCTGATTTAAACTTCCAGTTTAAATGATAGCAAAACCTCCTGCTGGTGTAACATGTCAATCAACATGTACACGTGTCTTGCTGCTATAATTTAGAACTTAGGTCCCTCAACCATATTGTATTGAAGTCTTGGTCCCCAGGGTGCCGTTGTTTGGAGAGGAAAGAACTTTCAAGAGGTGGGGCCTAATGGGAGGTCTTTGGGTCACTGGAGACATGCCTATAATGAGATAGGGGCCCTCAAGTTCCTTCCTCTGCTTCTTTCCTCCCTGACTCATGAGGCTAACAGTTTTGCTCTACCACATATCCCTGCTATAATGAGCTACCTTGCCACAGGTCTCAAACAATAAGACTAACCTGGCCTGGGCCAGAATCTCCAAAACTCTGACCCAAAATAAATCTCTTCTTTTTATAAGTTGATTGCCCCAGGTATTTTGTTATTGTGATAAAAAAATGATTAATGCACATGCCATTAGTGAAAATCTGAGTACTAATGAGATACTTATTTTGCAAATGTAATTATACAATTATTTCTCAGGAACAAATTAAATATTAGCTATCGTAACTGAATATGAATTGTGACAATATTATGAAATATTTTATGACATAAGGTAATATTAAAGGGTAGGTGAAATGGCTGTTCGGTGGACTGTGTGTGTCATCTCCCTCCCTGCAACAGGCTGACATTTACTGAAATGGCAACAACAGCCTTAGGAGCAATGGAGAAAGGTAATCTCTACTGGTGAGGTACCATTTAGGAAAGACCAGCTTCAGCAGTGATTTAAACTTAATGCTGGAAACTGAGCAGAATGGTAAAATGTAATGTGTTTTCAGACTATAAATGGCATACATTAGCAGACTCCAAACTCTGAGCTCATAAAGAATGTATGAGCCTATGAGATATGTACTACAGACTTTCTAGACTAATATTAAAATTTTCTAGACTTCTCTAGCACTAAAGTTATGAAACAAATAGTGATTTAACAAAAAAGAGAGATAACAGAGACATAACAAGAGAAGGAAAGACATGAAAAGGAGATAAAGGAAAATTAAAAAGAACAGGCTCACCACTTGGTGCCAAGTTCAGTGGCATATTTTTCCTTGAGGATAAAAACAATCATAAGATTATAAACATGAATAATATGCATAAAAATAAATTCTGATTGCTGTCAAAATGATAATGCAGTTTCTATTTTTAAAAATATTTTTTATTGAATACACTCAGTTACTTTTATCCAGCCAACAGTAAATACTTCCTGGAAGTTGCCAGAAAGAAAATGAATGTAAACATTTAAAACAATGAATAAGACAATCTTAGCATACCCATGAGCGTAAGGAAAAGCAGGTGGGTCAATGGCTTTTGTGTCTTATTTTTTTGGCCTGGCTATTAGGGTGCTATCAGACCTACGATGTGAAGACTATGCTGTTGTAGTTGGTTTCCCAAAAGAAATGTAAGATTTATGATGAATACCTTCAGTCTCAAAGGTCTTCCTGATGGTGAGTAGTAGCATACTTTTCTGAGCTGGCTGGTGCTGGGGACTAGAGAACCAATCTGCTGGCTGTGGTAGATTGATTAAGACAAGCCCAGGCAGGGATTTGACCTTTAAAATTTACCGATGGAATGAAAAACATTCTTAATTCTACTATTTAAAAGCATGCAGTTAAGCTGTCTAGGTGCCCATTAGCAGGTGACCTTTACATTGGTCACTGGCAGAGAATTTGGTGGTCCTGCCAAGAACTCAGGCTTTGTAGTAGGGGCTATGGGATCAGACCTTACCCTAGCTACCTGCTAACTCTGTTACAAAACCTCAGGCAATTTTCCTATCTAGAAACTGGACTGTTAGTGCATACCTGTTTGTGATTATGTAACCAAAGGTCCTCGCCCTGTGTCTGTGACAGGGCCAGCAAGCAGTCCTTCGCGGCAGCTCCAGTGTGCCGCTGCTCAGATCCTGAGCTGTAGGATGCAGTTCCTGGCTATTTTCTTTTTTAAATGAAGCTTAAAATCAAAGGCTGTTTCTCTAACATCCAGTGATATCTAGGTGCCTACTTCAGCAATAATGATGATAATTCCAAATTTAGACCCTTAATAATGAATCAGAAAGAGTGGGCCTTGCTCAAAAAGCACAGCCAAGGGCTCTAAAGTCAAACTTGCATTCTGATGTTAACTTACTACATACGAGCCATGTGGCCTTAGGAGAGTAATTAATTTCCTTTAATCTTCTTGTGAATAAAACCCAGCAATTATACTTATTTTGGTGGTTGCTGTCTAGCTTAAGTGAAGGAATGTGCATGAGTCCTGACTCTGCCATTACCACCTGTGTAATCTGAGGCACATTCATTTTAAACCTGGGCTTCAGTTTGCTCCTAGTCAGGTACAGTCTGTGTAATTCTAACTGGGGCTGTTTACAAGGATTACAAGGGTTACTTCACGGAGCACATTAAAACAACAGCTGGCCCATGGGGTGGTGCTCACTCAAATGGGAGTCACTTGTATCTCATTGTTGTGTCTTTGATGTTTTTATTGCTAATACCCAGAAATTAGGTTGATAAGATAGAGGTGGAATAAATGTAGGGGAAAAAATACTTCCTTACCATGGAGCATAATATGCCAAGGGGATTAACCCACTGCAAGAAATATGTTGCTTGCTGTCCTCATGTGTTTGGGCTCGCATAGGCTCTCAGTGGAAAGCAAACAGGGATGCAATGGGCAGAGGACCAGCAGCCGCCCTGCTAGGCGCTGATGGAGTGAGACGGACGCTCAGCAGTCATGAGCCACTTCCTGGCCACTCAGCAGTGACGAGCCACCTCCTGGCCCCCAGCCTGGTCCAGATGCCACCTTTCAGGGTCCTCCTTGCCACAAACTTCACAGTTCAGGAAACATCTGAGGTCCAGTGCACACGCCTGCTCTCCCCCCATCCCATCCCTGGAGGGGCTGATATTCTAAGTGTCCAGCCTTCATGCTACACTCTCCACCCCACTCAGCTTTCTTTCGTCACTTGCTTTTCTCTGTGGTAACGGATGTTTCTCCTTTTATCAAGGACTAGTTCAGAAAACATGTTGCCATGGAAGTCGCTGGAAGTTTTCACATATTGACAGGACAGTAGTTAATTGGCCTGCCAGATGGCACAACCTTCACAGAGGTCACCTCTGCCCATGCAGCAGCTGTGACTGAGTAGACCCTGCAGCCCTGCCATAGATTCACAAAAGCAGACAGAATTCTTCTAGACAGGACTAGATTCCAAAAAGCCTGCTCCAGAGGCAGAGACAGCTTATTAAATTTGTGACAAGCCTATTGCCTGATAACTTTTAAACCCAGTCTGATGCCTTTCAGGCCCTGACACGTGCTAATTGGCATTATTTTGTTAGCATCTGCTGAGAGGAGACAGACATCATGCTTCCTGTCTCTCCTGTACTCAGCACGACATCTTCTCATAAACACCAAATGGGAAGCCTTAAACAAGTAGGGAATTCATGCTTAAATGGGTACTTAGATATGCTTAGACAGCTTATTCACCCCAGAATATGGCAAAACATCCCATGCGCTCTTTTTGGTAAGTGAAGAAGAATGTCACAAACCATGGGACAAAGCAGAACACATGTCACAAGGAAGACGGTGGCCACGTCGTAGACAAGATGTGGTCTTGTTCACTTCAGAAGTGGAACAGTGGTCAGTATTAAAGCGCCTTCCTAGCCGGGCGTGGTGGCGCATGCCTTTAATCCCAGCACTCGGGAGGCTGAGGTAGGCGGAGCGTTGTGAGTTCGAGGCCGGCTTAGGCTACAACGAGAGTGCAAGGCTGACCTGAGCTACATAGTGCGACCCTGCCTCAAAAAACCAGGGCCGGGAGTTTGGCTCAGTGGCTTAAGCACCTGCCCTGGCAGGCACGAGGTTGTGAGTTCAATCCCCGGTGCTGCAAAATAAATAAATAAATAAATAAAAATAAAGCGCCTTCCTGTGTGTTATTTATTGTCATTCATTGATTCCATAAATACTTATTATTTGCTGGGCCATATTCTGTTCTCAACCCTGGGAAGCACCAGCAAACAAAAGACAAAAAATTCTTGCCTTTGTGGAAAACACACAGTAAGTAAAATGTGGCAAAAGGGATAGAGAAAGATGAAACAAGGCTGGGGTATGGAGTGAGCATGGGGCGAGTGGGGTATTCAGCTTTAAATAATCTAGCCAGAGGCCTTCTGAGGACGACATCAGAGCAAAGTCCTGAAGGAGGGCATACTGGGCAGAAGCCAGGGGGAGAGTAGTTTGGGAACAAGAAAGAGAACCACAAAGCCTCGAAAAGGAGCAGGTGTGGTGTACACAGAGGCCAGTGGATGACAGCAGAGTGCTGCACGCAGAGGACTGGGGAAAGAGGCCAGGGCACCAGTCGGAGCAAAAACTTGCAGACCTTAGCAAGGATTCTACCATAGCTATACTTTAGAATTCCCTGTGAATTTTAAACCCAGTGAATGATAACTGATAGGGTAGGGTGCAAGATAGGTCTGATTTTGAGACCTCAATAGGGATCTCCAGTGCAAAGTCAAGGGGTGGAGGCAGAGTCATGGGGTTCTTCACAGAGAAGCTCACATCCACTCAGGAGAGCCACAGTGGCTGTGCCCTTAAGGATGAATCCTAGCGGGGCAAAGGTGGATCCAGGGGTACTTGCCAGGGTGTGATGGGGTGGAACAAAGGCAAAAAGGTAATATTCCAGGTATGCTATTTTGAGGGTAGGACCAAAGGAATTTCCCCAACAGACTGGGTATAGGATGTAAGAAAGAGAGTAGTCAAGAATGATACCAGGAATGACACTCAGAAGGAGTTAACCATCTAACCAAGATTAGAAAGATCATAAGAACCAGAAGGCATTTCTAGATAAAATACAAACACTGGGCATGGGATTGCCCATAGACAGTAAAGTGTTCATACCTAGCACTTTGAGGGTTTTTAAGAAAGAGTGTAGGTAGGGCTGGAGGGTGACTTTTCATAGCCAAGTAGCTTTAATGTGGTTTGACAATGAATAATAAACCATATGCTTCAAGCATCTTCTAGAAACAGAAGAGATGAATGTGTAGCCAGAAAAAACTTTCCAGAAATGCCTCTGCCTCCATCTTCTCTAAATCTTTAGATTTTTCTAAATCTTCTCTAAAGTTTTAGATCTTCTGAGAAATGGATTCCTTGCTTGTGGGGAGCCACATAAAAGGTCACCTTGGGCATGTGGGACGCAGCAACTGTAGGCCGGACGGAGTGTAAGCGAGGCCTTGGGGAAGGAGCAAAGCCTGAGCTAGATTACCCCTCCCATCGAGTAAGCCAAGATGGCGACCATATCCTGCTTCCGCATATTACACAACCCCACCCCAGATGATGTATCGCTGACG